>CAEFZP010005064.1:0-222238 GCA_903064625.1 Mallotus villosus
CCACCAGGGGGGTATTCCAGGTAGCGGGTTTAACAAACTCTGAGATTAACCCTGAACTCTGAGTTGAGTTACTCTAACATGAGAAACTCTGAAACTTCGGTTCCAGAAAAGCTGATATGAATTAGTTAACTCAACTCGGAGTACGTCAACTCA
The DNA here is from genome assembly GCA_903064625.1 of Mallotus villosus. Taxonomy (NCBI): domain Eukaryota; kingdom Metazoa; phylum Chordata; class Actinopteri; order Osmeriformes; family Salangidae; genus Mallotus; species Mallotus villosus. Next base: position 154 of record CAEFZP010005064.1, read on the forward strand.
GAGTTAAGCGCGGGCATGAGAACTATCGAAAGCCAACATCAATGGAGCTCCGATACTAGGATCCGCGATGCCACCCGGCGAAAAAAAACGTGGTCCGACTTCACCAAACTTCAGATTCAAGTTTTATTACGTGTTTATGGCCGAGCACATATTCCCGAAAAAAAGCAACACGGCTGTAGCAGCGTACAAGTGGGAGACAATTGCTGCCGAGCATACATTTGAATGTAATACCCAGTCCATACATTGAACCCCACTGTCCGTTAATATTACAGGAGAAAAAGTGGTGGACTTAATAAAATAGCATGTTCAATGTTTTATTAAATATAAAAACATACTTCGAACAGGTAGCCTAATACATATTTTGCTTAGGCTATACGCTTATGATTGTAGCCTCGACGTCACCTTGGTTTTAATCATATTCGACATGATAAGTAAATATCAATTGGTGCCTATTTCAAGCAGTTTCCCCCAACAGAATGTTTTTCATCAAAAGATGATGATGATGATTATGACGAAAAGACATTGACTGCTGCCGCAGAAATGGATGCAGAGAATGATGTGGTAGCTACTAGTTCTCTCCCCATGTACTATTATTTACAGGCTTGTACGGAATTGTCAGTTACACTGACATTATGAGAATAATTAATATAAAAAACGATTTGCACATACTAATCCTGTTGAACAGAGCATGGATGCTATACAGTGAGATGTTCATTTAATGGCAGGTGAATTTTGCATGTGGAACTGTGAAATGTAGCTAATGTAATCTCATGTATTCCTAGTTACAAATAAATGAGTTGTACAAACTGTACCTCATGAAGAAAGTGCCAAAAACTGACCAATAGATGGTGTAGGCCTACTTAGGGTAGACGAATAAAGACTAATCTCGAATAAGATTTACTGGAACTTCAGTTACGGGAGGATGCATGGTCACAGGTGATGTTAATTGTTGGAACAATAACCTATATGGATATTAATTGTTGAATTTGCTGAATTTCTATTTTGACCAAGAGATGGTGTACTTAGGGCAGAAGAATAAAGGCTGACCTTGTAAGGCTATCAACCTGCCCCCACCTCTCATATGGTACTACGGAACTACGGAGTTACTGGATGGAGTCTCAACTTGATGGCTCTCACATCTCATTGTGTAACTTACTGTAGCATTGTCATGTTGATAAGAAAGGGTCAAGATTGTGGTGTGATTGTAGTTGTTCTTGGGTATTAAAAGGAATTGTGAAGCATTTTTCTGTGGATGATTGATCTCCTGAGACCTTCTCCTCAGCTCTGGCTTTGTAGCCTATCTCTGGTTTACAATAGTCATGGTAGAGTAGGCCTAGTTAACCTTCATTGATTTCATTCATTTGTAATATGATTACATGATTATATTATTTCACCTTAATTTGACCATTCTTGCTTTGATTGAACCCAAAGTCAAATAACTGCAATTGGTAGGCTATTGGCATTATTTGGTTAATGTTAATACACTGTCCAGTTTCTGATCTTCCTTCAAACCAAGGCTAGGCCTAGCCTACTCATTGTTAGATTTCTATATGTAGGCAATGAAGAAGACCAAATCCTACAATTTCAATGATGTGTCTTTATTTCAGTGCCAAAAAGCTTTTGGTCAATTCTGTGTGCACACTAGCGATGAAGACCCAAGGGCTGAGAATGTTGCTCAAATAAATTACAGATTGTGACGGGAAACGGTAACGTTAACTTAGGCATTAATCAGGGAATTAAAGCACATCAAATCGCAGTCTTAAAATCGTCTCCTGGCGTATAACTAAGCGAATTTAATTTAGTTCGAGATCGCTCGGCTGAACCAGGAAACGATATCCCATGTCTTCCAACGCTATCAAACTCAGAAAGTGGGAGGGGATAGGTAAAACTCAGAGTATGGCATGGAACTAACCACCTAGCGAGCAGGTTAGTTTCACAGCGTAAGTTACCATGGCAACTTACCAAAAGGTTTCGTTACCTCTCTTTCTGGAACGGAAACCTCGGAGTTTGCCTGTTTTCAGGGTTAAACAACTCAGAGTTTTCACAAAACCGGCTACCTGGAATACCCCCCTGTATATATTGTGCCATTCTGTGATTGTTTGGGGGGGGAAAGTCGGTGGCTTTTGGTAAGCAGTTTGATGTGTGTGGGTAAAGCCCACTTTTGGTACTGTGTCTTTGAAATCCCTCTGTTTACTGTTGACCTTGTGACTTGTTTTCTTTTGTCTTGTTGTGTTGAGTTGCTTTGTTTGTAGTGTTAAATGTTAAGCTAGGAAAGATTTGCTGGACATGATGTTAGTTCCCTCCAGGATCACAATGACTCTTACTTAGAGACTTGCTGCTCTTGTTGGTTAGCTGGAACTGATTTCAAATGATTGTACTCGCTGTGAAATAATTTATGGTTGCTTGCTTTTCCACAGGTACACTCTTGCACTTTTTGAGGTCCATGTTGTTTAATTGTAACTTGTTTAACTTCATGCTCTTATGATTCTTCCCTTTGGCACTTATTTTTGGTTTTTCACAATATACAGGTGCTGCTCATATTATTAGAATATCATCAAAAAGCTGATTTATTTCACTAATTCCATTCAGAAAGTGAAACCATGTATATTATATTCATTAATTACACACAGACTGATATATTTCAAATGTTTTTTTATTTTAATTTTGATTATTATAACTGACAACTAAGGAAAATCACCACCCCCCCCATCTTCCTCTTCACAATACCCCAGAGATTTTCGATGGGGTTAAGGTCAGGCGAGTTTGCTGGCCAATTAAGAACAGGGATACCATGCTCCTTAAACCAGGTTGGCACTGTCTGCAGGTGCCAAGTCCTGTTGGAAATTGAAATCTGCATGATATTATTATTAAACTTTATTACAGGCTCTAGCCCAATCGCAAGACATACACCAAGGAAAAACAGATACATAAACACATACAAACATACTCTTATTCATGAGAGTCTTAAAAGGCACCCATACCAATGTTTCCACAGATATGATTGATATCTGACAGAGCTGCACCTGGGACTCGTGAGCATCATTATAATACAGTTTTGTGACTCATCAAGTCGAGACATAAACTTAAACATCAGGTTTCCTCAATAGAGCCTGTAGAGTGCTTAGCCCTGAGTCAACAAAGAGCTTACTAGCACTGCTACACCTGGGCTTTTTCAGCAGTATCCTCAGACAGTCATTATATGCTACCTGAAGTTTGCGCAGGGTTTCCTTTTTGTAGCTGCCCCATAATGGGGCTGCATACATGGGGGTGCAGAAAGCACGAAACAAGCTCACTTTCACATCATCAGAAGAGTAGTGGAATTTCCTGACCAACATGTTTGCCTGGACATACAACATTTGTCTCTGCCTGTTCATGTCGGCATCATCTTCCATCTTGTCAGTGATGATGTGCCCAAGATATTTTGTACAGTTGGATACACAGAGGGATTGCCCTGACAGGTAAAACATTGGAAAGTGTAGCTTCTGATCTTCCTTGGTCCTACATATCAATACAACACTCTTTTTTGCATTGTACTGTACGTCAAACTCGACCCCATACTCGAGCATATATCCAACAGCTGCTGGAACCCAACAGTACTGGGGGACATAATAGCCAAATCGTCTGCGTACATCAGATGGTTTAACAGTGTGTTCCCTATCAGCCAACCTGTCTTACACTTCCCCAACTGCTTCGACAGGTTGTCCATGTATAGGTTGAACAGGGCTGGAGACAGAAGCCCCCCCTGCCATACCCCATTTCCTACACTGAAGGGTGAGGATAGGCTGTTTCCCCATTTGACCTGCATACCTTGGTTGGTATACCAGAAAGCCAGGATTCGTATGATGCATCCAGGCACACCCCTAAGCATGAGTTTAGTAAAAAGCTTTTGGGTGATTTACTCTGTCAAATGCCTTGGAAGCATCAATAAACCCTAGAAGCATTGTAGAGCCCTGCCTTCTGTAGGATTCAACAGCTTCTTTCAAGGCATAGATACATAGATCTGTACTGTGCTTACACTTAAAACCAAATTGATTTTCTGTGGTGCAAAATTAACTCACTCAGTCTATCTAGTAGCATCTTTTCTAACACCTTTGAAAGAATGCTGGCAAAGGCAATGGGTCTATAATTGTCCTAAACTCCCTATTTTACCTGCCTTGCCCTTAATTACTGGCACTAATATAACTGTCAGCAAGGTGTCTGGCAGTATACCATGTGTCATCAGCCCTGTGAGGCAGATGGACAGCAGTGCTGCTACTCTGGGGCTGGCTAACTTGAGATGCTCCGCAGTGATGTTATCCTTGCCACTAGCTTTGTTATCAGCTAGTTGCTCTATAGCATGATAAACCTCGTTGGGAGTAAAATGAATCACTTCCTCATTTAACTTGCCTACACAATAGGGCTCACTTTTGATACAATTAAACAGAGCTGCATAGTGCTGCCTCCACTGCTCTGCTATATTGTCTGCACCAGATACACCTTCAATGTGGCATGGCAGTACTGTTTTGGCCCTGATTTGCGGCTTTTACCTCTTTCCAAAACTCAGTGACATTGTTACCAAGCAAGTTTTCAGCCATAGAATGAGCTCTTAAGGCTTGCTCATGCTTCCCAACAAAGCTTCTTGTGCTCTAAGTCTGGCCCCTGTCTGGGTCTACCAGCTATAACCCAGGTCCTATGAGCCTCCTTAGCGGCTCCTTGGTGGTCTGCTACATACTTGTTCCAACCAGACTTGATATTCTTAGCCTTACTGGGGTGAGTGTGTAGATGTCTACTACTGGCTTCATGTATAGCGCTCACTATACTATTGTACATTTCACATAGGTCATCACAGTGAGTGACATCATCACAGTTAATATCTGAGCAAAAAATAGCATCCATGGGTAGCTGTACTTTCCACAAGAGAACATCTGACCTCCCACAATAATACAAGACATCCTCTTTGGATAGTTTAGCCCAATCCACTTTGACCCTGTTGGCACCATCTTCTGTTGAACTGCTGCAGTCAGGTAGGTTATCCACGTTTATCATTATAGAGACAGGTAAGTGATCAGTGGTAGTCAACCCATACAAAATGTCAACTACTTCCAGACTTGCATGAGCATCGGCTGTACAGATTACATGATCCAGTCAGGATGTTGTGTGCCATGCTTCACTGATGTAAGTATAACTATCTACAGGCAGGACTTTCATGCTAGAAAGAAACAAGCGAAGCAGGTTCATGCAGGAGGACGCGAGACCTAGCGCGACTAGCAATCGTCATCACGTGTCAAGGCACACCCTCCTAATAGGGCGGGGTATAAAGCAGGGATCCCGGCTCCTGCGTTGCTTGTGCAACACAGATGCTCTCGGTCTCCTGCGGATTATGGTGTCAAACGCTGTGTACGATCGATCTGGTTCGTAGATGGGGTGAGCATACTGTGTTGCACTGGTACGGACGTTGGCCTACTTGGTGGATTCGGCTGTGTGTGCCAGTGTTTGTCTGCGGTTAGCACGGCGTTGCCGCGGAAGCTACGTGGCTAGTGTGGCCAACTCTGTTTGATAGTTTTCTGGAAGCGTTGCGCTCGTTTCCTGGGGAATCATGTAATTCTATTACGTATTAACGATTCTTACGATGCTTGTGCACATTAATATCAACGGTGTTGCTACATGTAGCCGTTTTAGGGTTTTTTCCTCGATCAAGCTGCTATATCTGTTCCTCGACGTCCGGGCTGGTCTGTGTTGGCGTGCCTGCGGTTTGTTTCTTCCTTCCATTAGGCTGTGCCTTCTAATGATGTCTTCGAGTGAGTGGTCCTCCTCGTCCGCACGTTATGCACTGGTCCGGTGTATTGGAGCATCGCTCGTTGACGCTGTGTCTACGGCGAGTCCGCTTAATTGTGTGGTATGTATTCGCTGGGGGGTGGTATGCGTGAATGCACGTTCCTGATTGTTGAGTAAGTCACGTTTGCAGTTGTTACTGCGCTGCGTCATCCGAGGTCGGCCTGCCCGCGTCGGTCGACCGGCGGGCAGGCCATGAATGTGTGCATTCTTCAATCCTTTGCGTTGTTCGTCTCTCTAACCCCGCGTGAATCCGAACGTTGTTTTAACACCGTGCTCTACCTCAATGGATGTCTGCGGTTACATTGTTGTATTCGCGTGATTTCTGTTATTGTTTTTTGCTTCCTATAGGTTGGCTCTCAGGAGCCCGACGTGTCGCTAGCGGTAGCGGTTGTTTGCTCTTTGGCTTCGGCGTCGTAGCGGGCGCGCATTTCGCATTCTGTCCGTGTCCTGTCCAATGAAGGGTTTTGAGTAGGGCTCGTTGGACTCGATTCGGCAGGAATGGCAAGTCATAGCACTGGTCGAACCATATCCACTAATTCTACCCCATTGGTCAGAGGTAGCCTACACTCTGCAATGTATGCTATGCAGGTGGTCTTGCTCTAAGAAGTCAGGGCCAGGCTGGCCTCGTGGTGTTGCATCAACAACATACGCCTTGTGATGATGAGGCAATGAGGCACGGTGACTAATCAACCAGGGTGAGTAACAACGTACCTAACGTCATGTGTTGGTCAAGCTCATTCCAACCTTGCCCAATCTTGCATGGGGACTTGACCATAGCACATACGCATGTACACGGGTACTTAATCATAGTAATAATATGAAGCTGGTGTGGTACTCTTGTTACATGGCCGATGAATCTGTTTTCTCTCCCCTCTTTTTCATGGTGCACTACCGCCGTTGCATGCCATTCATTGACTGCAATGAGCGAGCCCCTGTTCGTCACCGATGCCGGGGGAAGCATGACTACATAAGTCACTGGGAGGCTTGGAAATCCTGTGCCGGCGCTGTGGTCCGGACCCTAAACAACAGTGGCTTCTCAAGTGGGCTCGGCTTCACCACTCAAGCATTGGGTCGTTGGTCCTCTGCAGCGGTGCAATGTTGCATTAGATGGAATGCAGTGATGTTCTGGAAGGCAGAGGAGGATGGTGCCTACCCTCAGATTCAGATTCAGATTTTATTTGTCACATACACAATACATTGCAGTGAAATGTTCACAGTCGGCTCCATGCTAAATATACGCATAACAAACATAGCAAAACAGTAAATACATTCAATATGTCAGACTGTTATTGCACAAAGTCTAAAGAGCGGCGGGGTGTTGCAGTTGCTCAAAGTGCTTTAATCAGTGCCATTTAGATACCTGACAGCTTGGGGGTAGAAACTCTTCCTGAGTCTCTCAGTCCTTGCCGCCAGTGAGCGGTATCTCTTTCCTGAGCGGAGCAGAGAGAAAAGTCCGTAGCCTGGATGGCTGGGGTCTTTCAGGATGCTGCTGGTCTTGCCCTTGCACCGCTTGATGTAAATGTCTGCTAGACTGGGGAGTTTCCCCCCCTATGGTACGCTCAGCTGAACGCACCACTCTCTGCAGAGCCTTACGGTCCTGAATGATGGTGTTCCTGTAGGGCTGTTTTGGCAGCCCCTTTGTCACTGGTCACCCAGACACTCGTCTGGGACAGTCATCGATTTACATGAATGCTAAAATGTCAATCACACCTGAATGACACACCTCTGGAGAGGTGGTCTCAACAGTGAAGAGGAAGATGAACAGAGGAAGACTCTGAAATTATCATTAAAAGTTGTGTTCTTGTAAATATAGTTCTAAACAGCTTTTAATGTCATGTTTGATATGATTTTGTTTCTTATTTTATGTATTACATTCTAGTACTAATGTTGATACTGTAACATGTACCTTTACAGGGTTTACAGAGTTTGTGCTTGCAGAAGACCAACATGTGTTTAACATATCCCCTTGTCTTGCAAGGGAACCACTTGGTCTGCTGCCGCCTTGATTAAGGATCCAATTTGAATTTGTATGCGTTAGAACACTTTTCTGTCATATGGCCGGTGTCCCAATTTCTAGCCAAGGTTGGGTGGATATAAGGAAACGTTTTTACCAATACTTCGAGTTTTTTGTACTATACAGCTCCGGTGCATCTAGGCATCTAGTCTTCTTTGTGAATACCTTTTGTTTAACCATTGCTCTGAAGGTATGTTTGTATTTGATGATATTCTATCATCATTGTATTGATTATCTTGCTATTTAGATAATAAACGATTATTGCACATTTAAACGTTGCTTGTTCTCCTTGAAACGTATCTATCACGCTACGGCGGTGTAAACCTTGATCTAGCCGGGTGGATACGGCTATTAACTACTTATAAACAGGGACTCTTGGTGTACGTTTTAAACTTAAGGCCTCTGAGTCACTTTACAGTGTCGATTTACATGCTAGGTCCTTGGTTAAATTCCATATTATAGCAGAGATAAACGGCTGTTTAGTGAACACGCATACTTTAGGGTCGATGCTCTGATCCAGCAGACGATGTGTACCTACGTCAGAGTTTTATGTCATTAACTGTTTGGCGCTCGAGGTTACAGGTAACGTATTTGTGCACATTCTTAAAATTGGAGTCAGATATTAATAACGAGTCATTATCTCCCTGAACATTCAACCAGATTTACAGTGGTGTCTCCCGCGCCGTTGACGAACACACGCGTCTCCGGCCTGTACGATTCACCACCTACATTCCCATACCAAGCGGTGATGTTCCCAGTCAGCATGCTCTCAATGGTGCATGTGTAGAAGCTCTGCAGGACTGGTTTGGAGGCTCTGAATTTCTTCAGCCTCCTGAGATGGAACAGTCTCTGTCTCGCTTTCTTTCCCACGGTGTCCAGGTGGGTAGACCACGTCAGATCATCGGTGATCTGGACACCGAGGTACTTAAATGTATCCACCCTCTCCACAGGGGTCCCATTGATGGATACAGGCGTGTAGTCCCGCACCTGTGTCCTCCCGAAGTCCACCAGCATCTCCTTAGTCTTGCTGGCGTTGAGGTGCAGATTGTTTTTCAGACACCATTGTGTCAGGCACCTCACCTCCTGGCGGGCATATTTTCATGTTTCAGGTATTATCTTAATGTTTTTAGGTCATCGTGGAGCGTCAGGTGACTGTCATCGTCACCGTAGGATGTCAAGGTCGTTCCTCAATTGGGATATCGAGGACACGCCTCAGCTGGGAATCGGAGTAACACCTCAGTTGAGATGTCGAGGCCGTGCCTCAGTTGAGATGTCAAGGCTTGCCTCAGTTGGGAATCAAGGGCCTCAGTGGGAGAGGCAGTGCCTCAGTTGGTAAAGTAGAGGCTGTGCTTCAGTTGGGAATCGAGGGCCTCAGTGAGGTAGAGGCAGTGCCTCAGTTGGTAAAGTAGAGTCTGTGCCTCAGTTTGGAATCGAGGGCCTCAGTGAAGTAGAGGCAGTGCCTCAGTTGGGAAAGTAGAGGCAGTGCCTCAGTTGGGAATCGAGGGCCTCAGTGAAGTAGAGGCAGTGCCTCAGTTGGGAAAGTAGAGGCAGTGCCTCAGTTGGGAATCGAGGGCCTCAGTGAAGTAGAGGCAGTGCCTCAGTTGGGACAGTAGAGGCCATGCCTCAGTTGGGAATCGAGGGCCTCAGTGGGAGAGGCAGTGCCTCAGTTGGTAAAGTAGAGGCGTGCTTCAGTTGGGAATCGAGGGCCTCAGTTGGTAGAGGCAGTGCCTCAGTTGGTAGAGGCAGTGCCTCAGTTGGTAGAGGCAGTGCCTCAGTATATAGGAAGTCCTATATCAATAGAGCTTAGGGGCACTGTCTGCCTTGAGCTACACTCATCTAGATAGGCATGGCTGCAGACACTTATTCACATACAGGATTGCACCTCCATGCGGTGCAGTGGCACGGGGACACACAGCGCTTTGCAGTCACGGTCACTCATTCACGATAGATAAGGCTTAGGAGCACTGTCTGCTCTGAGCTACACTCGTGAAGGTACTCATGGCTAGATAAAGCTTAGGAGCACTGTCTGCTCTGAGCTACACTCGTGAAGGTAATCATGGCTAGATAAAGCTTAGGAGCACTGTCTGCTCTGAGCACACTTGAGTAGGTCAATCATAATCTTAGGAGCACTGTCTGCTCTGAGCTACACTCTTGTAGACTAGGCATGGCTAGATAGAGCTTAGGGGCACTGTCTGCTCTGAGCTACACTCTATTAGGTCAAACATTTGCAACACGAAGCTCGTTCACAACAGATAAAGCTTAGGAGCACTGTCTGCTCTGAGCTACGCTTTGTAGGATAACATGGCTAGATAAGGCTTAGGGGCACTGTCTGCTCTGAGCCACATTTACTCAGTTAGCATAGCACTCTCACTCAATCGCGTCACTCACACACACACAGCAACGGCTCGGGACGCGTCTGCAGAGCACACCTGTGAGGGTACGTATGGAGAACATGACCTTCACATCAGTCACATTCTTAGCACTTCAAGGGCTTCACATACACGCAGCAGTCTCGTACGTTTCTCTCGTCTGGCGTGTGGTTTGTGTTGGGGAATGCGGTCGCTGCTCTCTGCCCGGATGTCGAGACGGTGTCGGCAGGGAGACGCTGCGAGCACAACCATACGCCAAATCAAATATTACATGATGTATTGTATCATGTGGAATAAAGTATCAGTTAACAATCTACAGTCCTCCTTCCTGAACCAGTTTACTGTCATGACAGAACTGCATCAAGTGCTGACCAAAGAGAGATTTATCATCAGAGATGTCTGCATTCAAATCACCCATCACAAATATATTTGCATATGTACATTTTGTTAATACAAGAGTTTAAAAATGCCAATCTCTTCATATATTCATCTTAATTTTTGCAGCAGTCATATGGGGTATAAACATTTAAAATGATAAAAATATTCATATCATGAACAACTTTAACTGCAATACACCAGTCCACCTCTAATCTGATAATACTGATCATAGGATCATATTTCTCGCGCCACAAAATGGCTACACCTCCAGGTATTCTACCACGCACCATTCTGGTGCTTAAATCTGTTATGGACTCTCCTGCTCCATGGAAATCACTGTGGACAGAAGTTTATCAAGGTCCTGTTTGGCTAAAAATGTCTCTTGCAGGCAGAGAATGTCTGTGATCTCTAGTAGCTGGTCAACAACAACACAATGCGCTCTGTCCCCAGCACTCTGTCCTAGGCGCAAGCCTCATGAGTTATATGACATCATTCTGACCACCATCACTGTGGATAGCACTAGGTATCATGTACCCCAGCCCCCATTACAGGCACATGGCTCATCACTGACATTGACCCCACTGTAGACTTGGGTTTGCGTGCCTCTTCGAATCGCCGCACAAAAGTACCTTCAGGCCACAGGCCCTTTGCAGCACTGTCCAGGCCCGAGGCAGAACTCTCCACCTTCTGGCTTGAGTCTTCCTCGCTGGTCTGACCCTCCATGCCATCTTGGGTCTTCTTACAGGCTTGGGGAATGGCCTCTCTCTGAGACATTCCAGGCTTGTTTGTTTGGGAAATAGGCCCTCTCTCCAGATGTATTCTGGCTGCTCAATAGCACCCAGACGTTGGTTTATGTCCGCGGTGATAATCCGCAGATCATTACAGGTGTTTGTCTGCAGGGACACAGCTTGTTTCATGGTGGTAATATCCTCACCTAGTTGTTCAATCTTACCAAACAAACAGGAAACATCCAGGCTGTTAAAAGTCACAGATGGTAGTTCATCAAGATGGTGGAAAACAAACCGAGGAACAGTCCCCAAAGTTGGCCTGGCTTATATAGCAAATCCCCCTCTTTGTGCCTTTTCTGGCTGGGATATTTTGATTTGGGACCATATTTCATGTGGTGATCTTGTTTTGCCCATAACTCTGTCCAGGAAGCCCCCACAGCCCCCAAATTGGCCTGGCTTATAGAGCAAGTCCCCCCCCTACGTGCCCTTTCCTGGCTGGGATTATTACCAATCGGGGAGTATGACTGTTTTGGGGGAAAAAATACCAAAGGGGTTAGCATGACATTTTGGGCTAAAATTACCAAAAGGGTTAGTATGTGTGTTTTGGATGAAATAACCACAGGGGGTGTTGGCAAAGGGGCTACTATGCGTGTAGCCCAAAGTTGGCCTGGCTTATAGAGAAAATCCTCCTACGTGCCTTTTCTGGCTGAGATTTTTAGATTTCGGACCATATTTCATGTGGTTTTGCCTATAACTCTTTGCCTATATGTCCAGGAAGCCCCCACAGCCCCCAAACTTGGCCTGGAAATTGAGAATATTCGAATTTTATGACCAGCACCTGTACTGTTCCAACCAGGCTTGGTGTTCTTAGCCTTACTGGGGTGAGTGTGTAGATGTCTACTACTGGCTTCATGTATAGTGCTCACTATACTATTGTACATTTCACATAGGTCATTACAGTGAGTGACATCATCACAGTTAATATCTGAGCAAAAAATAGCATCCATGGGTAGCTGTACTTCCCTCAAGAGAACACCTGACCTCCCACAATAATACAAGACATCCTCTTTGGATAGTTTAGCCCAATCCACTTTGACCCTGTTGGCACCATCTTCTGTTGAACTGCTGCAGTCAGGTAGGTTATCAACATGTATCGTCATAGAGACAGGTAAGTGATCAGTGGTAGTGTTGGAGCCAAACCCACTTTTTCCTTTCTCCCTTTGGTCCTGACCCAGACCTTGGGGAAATTACCTTATTTGGTATGATTAATTAATTGATTAATTGATTAATAGGTATCTGTAGCTCCGCCCAGAGGGAGGGTGTTTATAGAGCCCTGTGTGAGGATTTTGTTTGTTGGAACAACAAGTTGGTTTATGAGTTGTTGATAGAGAGCCAGCAGAGCGATATCGTTTTTCAAGCACGCACATACAAGCACGCACATACATTCACTTGCACAAACATACACTTACGCACTTACACACAAACACATGCCCACATCAACTTTGGACACGTCCAGGACCTGGACTGTGAACCAACATCTGACAGGTGCGTTGAGCTATCCATTACTGCTGGTGTGACGGGTATGTAACTGCTGTAGCCACGCTCCGTCCGACAAGGCTCGCTCACCACTCACGGGATACGAGCGCACAACCTCCGACTTGCCAAGCGTGACCACTACCAACTACGCCAAAGAAAAGCTAGCTCTTCGTTGACGCGGGTGGCCCATTACATACCTGAGGAGTGAGTTTCACGGTTCTAACTCCGTTACACTAGCACGGTGGTTACGTCTAAGGGCTTTAAAGTTTTTAGATAGCCACTACAACAAGGCAAACATGTTACAAAATGAAGGCTTTAAATCATACTACTCTACTATGATTATTGTAATTCAGAGAGAAAGCAAGAGGTGAGGAAGGAGAAGGAGTAGGACAAGCCAGAGCTGAGGAGAAGGTCTCAGGAGATGAAGAATCCACAGAACAATGCTTCACAATTCCCTTTATACACAAGAACAACCAATCACGCTACATCTTGACCCTTACTTATCAACACATGACTAGCAATGTGACAGTAAGTTACACAAAGAGGTGTGAGACCCATCAAGCAGAGACTCTGTCCAGCAACTCCAGATGTTAGAGAGGAGGGGGCAGGGTGACACCCAGCCTTACGGTAGCATGAGAGAGGAGGAGGCAGGGTGACACCCAGCCTTACGGTAGCATGAGAGAGGAGGGGGCAGGGTGACACCCAGCCTTACGGTAGCATGAGAGAGGAGGGGGCAGGGTGACACCCAGCCTTACGGTAGCATGAGAGAGGAGGGGGCAGGGTGACACCCAGCCTTACGGTAGCATGAGAGAGGAGGGGGCAGGGTGACACCCAGCCTTACGGTAGCATGAGAGAGGAGGGGGCAGGGTGACACCCAGCCTTACGGTAGCATGAGAGAGGAGGGGGCAGGGTGACACCCAGCCTTACGGTAGCATGAGAGAGGAGGGGGCAGGGTGACACCCAGCCTTACGGTAGCATGAGAGAGGAGGGGGCAGGGTGACACCCAGCCTTACGGTAGCATGAGAGAGGAGGGGGCAGGGTGACACCCAGCCTTACGGTAGCATGAGAGAGGAGGGGGCAGGGTGACACCCAGCCTTACGGTAGCATGAGAGAGGAGGGGCAGGGTGACACCCAGCCTTACGGTAGCATGAGAGAGGAGGGGGCAGGGTGACACCCAGCCTTACGGTAGCATGAGAGAGGAGGGGGCAGGGTGACACCCAGCCTTACCTAGCATGAGAGAGGGGGCAGGGTGACACCCAGCTTACGGTAGCATGAGAGAGGGGGCAGGGTGACACCCAGCCTTACACTAGCATGAGAGAGGGGGCAGGGTGACACCCAGCCTTACGGTAGCATGAGAGAGGAGGGGGCAGGGTGACACCCAGCCTTACACTAGCATGAGAGAGGAGGGGGCAGGGTGACACCCAGCCTTACGGTAGCATGAGAGGGAGGGGGCGGGGTGACACCCAGCCTTACGGTAGCATGAGAGAGGAGGGGGCGGGGTGACACCCAGCCTTACGGTAGCATGAGAGAGGAGGGGGCAGGGTGACACCCAGCCTTACACTAGCATGAGAGAGGGGGCAGGGTGACACCCAGCCTTACGGTAGCATGAGAGAGGAGGGGGCGGGGTGACACCCAGCCTTACGGTAGCATGACAGAGGGGGGGGCGGGGTGACACCCAGCCTTACAGTAGCATGAGAGAGTGTCTACTGGACATAAACAAAACTATGTTTAGTTCTCCCCGCTGTGTGGAGGGGGGAAGAATGATCTCAGCTGGCAGCTCTGTACCCTGAACATCCGACTGGTGACCTTGGGCACAAAGCCTGGGTGAGGTCACACCACTGTGCTTGTCTGGTCACCTGAGATGATCAGACAGTCTGCGTGTGTGGACAAGGCACACAAGTCACTCACTGGCTTAGCCGTAGTCAGAGCACGGAGGAAGCTGGTGAGATAAACGAAGCGCAGGCTGTTGATTGGTTCAAACAAAGGCTTCCATAACTAGACCCTTGTCTCTGAGGCTTTAATCCATTTCACTTTATGAACCTTCGGACATTCCCCAGACAGCTGCTCTCTGCTGATTCAGCAGCACTGGAATGAGATCCATGTTGTCATGGTAATGTGCTGGAATTCACGTGGTCCCACCGTGGTGCTGAGGCTCTCTGAGGGGGTCTGAGCCTGTACGTACCAGACAGGAAACGTTTAACCAGGTGGCTGAACACAGTCGTCCTGGCAACACCTTCATGACAAGCTGAGACGGCTGTTGCATAAACCCTGACATTACCCACAGTCTCCTGTCAGACAGTGATTGTAAAAAACAAAAGAACGTTTTGATCCAGTACGAGACTGGGTCAACGTTCCTCACAGTGGATCACATGTCCCCTCACAGTGGATCACATGACCCATCACAGTGGATCACATCCCAGATAGCAAAACAACGTTGAATCAATGTTGTTTTTCCATCGCGAAAGGCGTTGTTTTCCCGTTGTTTTCCGACGTTGAAAATGATTCAAACGCGCACATCGATTCTTGGTTGATCCAACATTGTTTCAACGTTATTTTACGATGCATCCAAACGCAGAAACAACGTTAAATCAATCATACATTTTGGTTGGTTTATTGTTGTTTTGGGGTTTACCACTTAATCAATGGAGTGTATGCTTACAGGCTACATTGAGAGAAAGTAAATAGGCAGTTTTCCAGGAGGGGCAGCTTCACATTAGGTCTACTGTTTGGGATACATTAGGTTCATTTTAATATAGCAGATAGCTACTGGCTGTAGTCTACAGAGGCTATACTGGTACAGCTGGGCATAGGGCAGGCCTACTCATAATACAACTAATTTACCATTGAACTATACAATAAAAAGAAAAACATGGTTTGATGTTTAATTGAATGGCGACTTTATTGAAGTAGACCTATGGTGCATGTGTCTCTCCACCGCGCTTTCGTCCAATCCCCCCGTCTCGCTCTGGCGCATACTGCAGCCAGCACTTCACGGTGTCGGAAAACTCAGCATGAGTTTGGCCAGGAAATAATTTCCGTACAGCATCTGAAACAGATAGGGGACCTAGTTACATACCAGTTAATGCAAATTATACAAAGTAGCTGACCTTACATGCACTAGACATACAAAGTAACTCTGGTCAGTAAATGTTTGTGTTGCTTGACAACAGTCTAGCAGAGTAGGGGAATTATTTTGTGTTGCCAATGATAATAATAAATAAAAAAACATCTGTTGTTACTTGTTAACCTCTTAATAATCCAATCAAAAACGCCTAAACCAGGGCATATCCAAAGTCAATTGAAAGCTGTTCTTGACCAATTTGGAGTACATGCAGGGTTTTGGTCTCTTTTGTAAGTCCTACTGGTTAAGCTTAAACACAATGACCTTTAACAGTTTTACACGTTTTTCTAAGGGTACATCCAGTAATATCACAGCGCAATATCACAACAACCATGTGATATTCTGCACAAACGCATAAACTCGGGTGTCACATTGCTTACATTTCAGTTGAATAATTGTAATTATTCATTTAAATCTATTATGACTTACAAAACATGCAGTCTTGTAATTTGGTGGACTTTAGTCTTAATCCCCTTCCCGGCCCAGTTGAGAGAACTGGCAAAAGTGTTTGTGAAGGTCTGCATAAGAAGACGTCTTGCGAAATCCTTTGCCGTGTGACCACCTAATGTAGTATAGTATGTTGTCTTGAAAACAGAAATACAATGGAAATTAATTTAGAACTCACTGTAGTCAAGTGCTATGACAGTTTGAGCTATTGGCCAGGGTCTAGAACGAGTGGATGAGCACTGCATTGTTGCCAAGAGAGGTTGATATTTTTTGTGACCTTTATTTGTTTGCTTTTATTGCTGCATTTTGTTAGTAGAGTGACCGTACTTAAAACTTGGGGATGCTAGAGACCTTATAATCCACTTGTCATACTGTGGCACTGTTTTAAATGCATCTATTGGCTGTAGTCCTGTTTTACACACAGGAGTTGATAATGCAACATCACTCAGCAATTAACATAGAATCGGGTGAATAAATAATGATGACAAAAATAATTCTGGTTGAAATTAAATATTTGTTAAGTGCCAACCAATTTCTGCCGCTCCACCTCCATCAGTAGCATCTGCTCCATCTCCTCTAGCACGGCAACGTTTGTGAGGGGCAGGCTGATTGGTGGTCTGGAGAGGGTTTGAGGGTCATTGGATCCTGACTTGCTGGATTTGGTCCCCAACAGCTTAATTTCAGCCCTCATCTGGACCGTCTCCTGCCTGAGTGCCTGTACCTCCTCTTTAAGTTCCCCCAGGGCCCGCAGAACTTTACCTAGAGCGAGGTCTTTGGACAGATAAAAGAGAGGGAGGGGAGGAGAGGAAGGGAATTAATACAGACCCTAACTCAAAGTCTGTGACTTTCACAAATCTAGAAATACTAATGATCTGTCATGAGATGGATGTTAAGTCTTTCCAGATTCTATGCTTACCACTCATGATCTTCCTGGGATCCTCAGACTCCCCGAATTGGAATCCTGCACAATATTGTACTGATTAAATCTGCTTGTTTTTTTGGTACAAAAGACCGTACAAAAGAGAAAACCTGTAGTTACCCTTGTAGAAGGGAGGTGGCTGAGGTTGACCATATTGCCATTCACTGGCCCGTGGCATTGGTGCTTCAGCTGGTTCTGAAAACGACATATACCACATATGGTCTCTCGTCATTATTCAAGTCCGCACAAATAACACTTCTTGAAAACTCTAAGAAATGTTTTCTTTTTACAGCGATTTTATGATTCATATTATTATGAATATGAAACACTTGATCTAAAACCAGAACCAAAAAATGTATATTTTATACATTGTAGTATACACAAGTGTTATAGCTATAAATGTTTATGTTAAGTCCACGGATCTATTGTTTTAACCATACCTGGCATGACTATTGTGGGTCGGACCACTCTTTTTAGGACCCCTATCAAGTTCCTCCTCACTCTCCTGATCCTCCGGGTAACGTGGATTAGGCCTTTGGAACAAAATTAGTGATGTGACTGACACAAGCCAACATGGACTTGATATGCAAAACGGATACAATTTAAGGTGAATAAAATTAACTGAACAGAATCCACTTACTAATAGCTGGACAATATTTACGTAGTTATTGTTTAAATATCAAAAGTGAATTGACATTACAATAGGAAATTCAACCAATATGGTATGACAAACTCTCTGCACAACAATTTCTACCTTCTTTTTCTTTGCCTGATGTCACTCTCTTCTTCGGACTGAATGTCCGACATAGGGCAATCTGGCTGCACAGACTTCTGGAGGTACTGCTTTGCCTTAACATAGGATGCTGAAAGGGAATTAAGTAAGTGAAACTAAACAAGTCTGTTACTGTTTTCCTTAAGTAACTTTACTTACCACAGTTTGCCAAGACCCTGACACCTTTATGAATGGACCACTCTCGTCCTGGTGGGATGTGGTTCATCACAGCTTTGTTCATCCTCTGTCTATCATACGGAGGCCAATAGCATATGTTCTCTTTTCCTGACTCTTCCAACCAGTTGGATGCAACAACTGCGGTGCTTTGATCAGGAAATTCCACCACTTTCCACAGCTGTGCCATCTAGTAACTTAATAGTTATAGAATTGAATTAATTAGTTTGAGAGAGATTCATAAAACAGGGCATACAACATATTTTGATAAGGAAAAGGCCACCCTACAAATTTTAGCCATTTATTATTATTATAATTATTGGTTTACAAAGATTTCTGCCATCCTTTTTACATATTTGTATTGTTATTGTGTTATGTTAGTCTTTACCCAACGCGGAAAACAAGAAAGAGGCAGCCCTATTACAGAAGTGGAGCTAACCCTAACCCATTCACTAACTCAACCCTAGTCTTCATGTGTGATACTGGCGGTGGGTATTTATGCACTTGAGCCCAATGGAATGTTGAGGCAACCAGCAATTGGCGACCCGCTCAAACCATGGATGTGCCCCCGAGACCACTGCTCTAGCCGCACGGAAAACACACAAAAACAACAAACCAGCTACAAAACAACCAATCAATGAGCCCCCTCTATTGAGGACACATTGCTTATGCCTATTTGGGTTAGGGTCTGCCATCCACTTGTTTGTTTTTTGTTATTGTTTCATTTTAGGCTTGGTGAAGAAGGGGGATTGCAATGAAACTTTCTTTTTCTGGGAACAATACACATTTTCTCTTAATATTCTCAAGTTGCAGAACACCAAAGCACTCGTGTAAACCATAAACTCTGTAACAACTGATGTATGAGGAGGGACAAGGATAAGAAAAATATGATTCAGTGTTGTTAAACTTTCTTCAAATTACATAGACTGCACCACTGAACTTCAGTATGTTTTGTACCAGTGCAATTTCTTGTCCTATTGCTATGCAGTTGTCTCCCTGCTTGGTGGAAAGGCAAAAATCCTTTGTGACAACCTTCCTATACTGCTGTGCAAGACTAAACTGGGGTGGCAATGGACCCTCCTGGTGATTGTGTAGAAGTACAGGCTGGACACCTGTCGGTTGTACCAGTATACCAGATACCTCAGAAAGCCTTTTGACCACTTGTTGTAAAGGCTGGTGTGGCTTTCTTAACATTCTTTTTATTTTTCCAAGGACATTTTCAAATGGAAAAGAAGATACATTGTCAAGTGGACCAAACTGCCTATTCACCTTATTCCGCCCCGCCCACCTTTTTTAGTTCCGTTGTATTCGAACTTCCTGTTTGCCGGGGATATCATTCAATTCAATGGAAAACTGCCGAAAAGTCCCGCTGCTAAAACATGATATGAGGTTGGTGGATTTGTGCCAGTTGTGCTATGTTCGTGTGCTACAACAAGTCACCAATACACCCTTTCACTGGATGGCTTGAAAACGACTTTTAAGTGTTTATATAATTCGTTTGCCGGTCAGATCGCTGTGAATCTTGAACTAAAAACTGTTGAAAGTTGTAACATTGACGGATCGTTTTAGCGCTGAACACGAAGTTATTGTAACTTCGAGGTTTAGTGGATGATGGTTAGATCACTAAAAACTTGTTTTAGCACAAAGGTTTGAGATACTGGGTAAACTTGACCATGTTGTCCATTACGGGCATTTGAGGAATTCGAGACTAATCAGTGGTTTCCTAGGAAAATGAGGAAAAGGTTAACAAACGATACGTTAAATATTTTTATGATGGCTTATAACTCACATCACCTTTTACTAGAGGGCAGGCAGCCTATACCTAGGTATCTATGCAAAATGGATATCTTGTCGCACGACACACATTCGGATCATCAGGCATATATATATATATTATACATTACCAGTATTACAGTTGTAGCTAAACCAGTAGCACGAATTACATGACAAATAATGTGGGGCAAAAATGTAGTCAAGACTATTGAAATTTCCCGTTTTTTATTTTTAATGTTTCAGTTTGTTTTTTGAATGTTTAAATGTTGTTGGCGGAAATTTATTTTGGCTAATACAGTTTTGTTTAAATGCGAGGGTGTAAAACCTCGCAAGGGGGGTCTGTTGTGGCCCACAAAACTGCATTTAACATACATCTTGACCTATGTGGTCACATTAGACCAAAAGACTCAGGAAACAGCCCATTATGCAGAAAGCAGCAAAGCACTATTGCTGACACGGTCATGTAAATGAAATGATCGTCATCCCAGGTCATAACTAGAACAGTACACATTTGAATAACTAAACATATCACTCTGACCGGGTCAGACAGACCAGATTGAAGAACTTTAGCTGACTATAGTGAGATATTGAACCACCAAATGTAGATATCTCTGAGACCAAAAGCAAAACACACACACATATTGATTAGGTCAATAGTAAGGAAAGCTATTCATGAACGTCACGATGTGTGCTTGTTCTGGACAAGCAAACTTCCAGTGAGTCAGGTTAACTTTAGAAACTGTCTACTGGGCATTTAGAAACTGTATAAATGGTCCTGCATTTTGGGTAATTAGTCAGAGTTCTTTTGAGCGAGAGAACTCTCATGTCTGTATGAATTTCTGTTTGTTATGACAAATAAACCGTCTTGCATCCGCTAAATCATCTTAAAGTCTGATCACTTTCTTTCCTTGCAAAGGAAAGACGCAGAGAGCCTTAGAACCGACAGCATCCAAGAGTCAACCGAAGGCAGATTGACAGTCTCCCCAGTCCATGGGAACAACGGAGGCTGATATCCCAGGACGCATTGAAAAGGCGTAAGTCCTGTGGAAGCACTCACTAGAGAGTTTTGGGCATACTCCGCCCAGACCAGATATTGACACCAGTCCTGTTGCTGCTGGCTGCAGTATGATCGTAGGAACCGGCCTATTTCTTGGTTCAGCCGTTCCGTCTGTCCATTAGACTGGGGATGGTATCCTGAGCTGAGGCTTACCCCGACGTTCAGGAGGCGGAAGAAGGAAGACCACACTGGAGGTGCATTGTGATCCCCTATCTGACACGATGTCCTCGGGCAGCCCGTAATACCTGAACACATGAGTGAACAGTGCCATGGCGGTCTCCCAAGCCGTGGGTAGCCCCTTCAAGGGCACTAGTCTACAGGCCTTGGAAAACCTGTCCACTGTGACTAGAATGGTGGTGTGACCCTGGAAACTCGGCAGGTCGGTTACAAAGTCCAGGGCAATGTGTGACCATGGGCGTTGCGGGACAGGAAGGGGTTCCAGAAGTCCCGCAGGGAGTTGATGTGACGCTTTAGCCTGAGCGCAGACTCTGCAGGCCCGGACCACGTTGGTTACATCAGATATCAGTGTCGGCCACCAGTACCTCTCCCTGGCCAGCGTGACAGAGCGTTGAATCCCTGGATGCCCAGATGCTGGAGAGGAGTGAAGCCAGAGCATCAGTTGCCGCCTCAAAGCAGTGGGAACATAGGTGCGTCCCTCCGGACAGTCTGGTGGCGTAGGTTCCCGACGGAGGGCCTGTTGGATCTTGCCATCGATGTCCCATCGGATGGGGGAGACGAGGTAGGCCGGCGGAACAATGGGTCCTGTGGTGGGAGGCTCCGATGCACCGTCGAACTGGCGTGACAAGGCGTCAGCCTTGAAGTTCTTGGAACCTGGTCGGTATGACATTGTGAAGTGGAACCGCGTGAAGTACAGGGCCCACCGAGCTTGACGTGGATTGAGACGCTTGGCCCTCCGGATGTATTCGAGGTTCTTGTGGTCAGTCAGCACGAGAAACGGGTGTCTGGCCCCCTCCAACCAGTGGCGCCACTCCTCAAAGGCCAGCTTGACAGCCAGCAGCTCCCGGTTCCCAATGTCGTAATTCCTCGCTGCGGGGGACAGCTTCCTGGAGAAGAAAGCACAGGGAAACAACTTGGCCGGTTGGCCCTGACGCTGAGAGAGGACAGCCCCAACCCCCGATTCGGAGGCATCGACCTCCACCACAAAAGGTAAGGTGGGATCAGGGTGTCTCAGGACAGGGGCAGTGGTGAAGAGCACCTTGAGCTTGTCGAAAGCTGCCGAGGCAGCATCGGTCCAGTGTAACTTCCGTGCGGCCGCCTTAAAGAGCGAGGTCAGCGGTGCGGTGACTGCACTGAAGTTGCGGATAAACCTCCTGTAGAAGTTTGCAAAGCCCAGGAAACGCTGCAGTTCCTTAATTGACTTCGGACAAGGCCATTCGGTCACCGCCTTGACCTTGTTTTGATCCATGCTACAGCCCTGTGCGTCTAGGATGTAGCCAAGGAAACCCACTCGAGACTTGTGGAACTCACATTTCTCTGCCTTGACGTATAGTTGGTGTTGGAGTAGGAGTTGCAGCACTCGTCGGACATGGGAGACGTGTGCAGACAGGGTTGGTGAGTAGATAAGAATGTCATCAATGTAGACAACCACAAACTGATTCAAACATGGCCGCAGGATCTCATTGACAAAGGCTTGGAACACTGAAGGGGCGTTGGCCAACCCGTACGGCATCACCTTGTATTCGTAGTGACCGTTGGTAGTGACAAAAGCGGTCTTCCACTCGTCACCTTCTCGAATGCGGACCAAGTTGTAGGCGCTACGCAGGTCTAGCTTGGTGAAGTACCGAGAACCCCTCACCTGTTCCAGAGAGGCCGGTACCAAGGGTAGGGGATAACGAAACTTAACTGTGACCTCATTCAAGCCCCGATAGTCCACACAAGGCCTCAAACCCCCATCCTTCTTCCCCACAAAGAAGAAACTGGCTGCTGCGGGGGAAGAGGAGGGACGAATAAAATCCATGGCTAAAGCCTCCTGTATATACTCCTCCATGGACTCAGTCTCCTCCACTGATAAGGGATAGATCCGACCTCTTGGAGGTGTTGCTCCCTGTAAAAGATCAATAGCACAATCCCATTGGCGATGCGGGGGCAGGTGTGTGGCATTGGCCCTACTAAACACAGCACTCAGGTCACGATATTCGGGAGGAACAGTAACAGTCTCTGACACAACAGGGCTCTCTATCTGGGTAGCCCGACACTCGACAGTCAGACATCGAGTGGAACATGAAGACCCCCACGACTGTAGTTCACCCGTCGTCCAGGAGATAGCTGGGTTGTGGTAGGTGAGCCATGGCAGACCGAGGATAACGTCAGTACCGGGTGAATCTATGATCAGCAGTGATATGGTTTCTCTATGAAGGACTCCAATGCGCAGAGATATGAACACTGTTCGATGTGTAATGTGTCCCTTTCCGATTGGTTTGTTGTCTATGGCACGTATGTGCAACGGGGGTTTACATGGAATGAGTGGTATGCCTAAACGTTCTGCTGTATGTGCATCCATGAAGTTACCAGCTGAACCTGAGTCTACCAAGGCTGAAATGGCCACTGTCTGGTTGTTGTGTATAATCTCCCCTGGGACTGTCATCTGTTTGCTGACCAACAAAGGGCATTGTGTTTCACTCACCGAAAAGGAGGTGGTAGGCGTCTGGGACCCAGGTCGGAGTCCGCACTGGTCGCGGTAGTGCCCCGGATTTCCACAGTACATACACAACCGCTGCGTCCTTCTCCGATCCCTCTCCTCCATGGTAAGTTGCGCACGGCCAAGCTGCATAGGTTCCGGTAGCGTCGCAGCGAGGGGAGGGTTATAGTTGTGCGCAGATGTCCTGGTTGGTCTTCTCGTCCGTAACAGGTTATCCAGGCGGACAGCCAATTGAAGAAACTGTTCGAGATCCGCAGTCCCCTCTCGACAGGCTAATTCCGACTTCAGGTCAGCGTTCAGTCCTTGGTGGAAGACAGCGAGTAGGGCCGCATCGTTCCATCCGCTGGTCGCGGCCAGGGTGCGGAAGTGAAGAGCGTAGTCTGCGGCTGATTGGGACCCCTGTCGTAGCGCTAGCAACTGATCCCCGGCTGATCGTCCATCGTCCTTGTGGTCGAATACCTCTCGGAAATGTTGTGTGAACTCCCGACACGATCGAGTAAGCGTCCCTCCGCGAGACCAGACTGCTGCCGCCCACTGTAGAGCTCTTCCCGTGAGTAGTGTTATCAGGAATGCTATGCGTGCACTGTCATCTGCGAAGGCTGTGGGCTGGTGGGCAAAGTACAGCGAACACTGCCCCAGGAAACCATCACAGCGGTCCGGAGCGCCGTCATACTTCTCCGGTAGGGCCAGCTTTACAGTTCTCACCGGTGCGGTCGGTGGATCCGGTGCTTCCACGGGAGGCGAACGTTCGACCAGTCGGGCAAGTTCCTCGAAGGAGCGAGCGAGATGTCGGATCTGTGTTTCATGATCCCCGAGCAGCGTTCCATGGGAAGACAGGGCGTTGTTTAGCGCCGCTGGATCCATTTTGTGGCGAAGTCTTCTGTAATGAACCAGACTCAGGAGTAGCGGTAGCGATCCAGGTGCGGGCTTTAATGAACAGAGTAGTCAGACAGGCAAAGGTCGGCAACAGGCAAACAACAAGGCAGGCAAATCCAAAGGATGGTCGGGTCACAGGCTTGGGTCGAACAGGGGCTGGCAGGAATGTCAGAGACTAGGCAGAGCAGGTACAGTTGTCGGGCAGGGGTCGTTATCTCCGGTTCTAGGTATCCAAAGGGAAGAGCAGAAGAATAGTCGAGGCGAGAACAAAGGTCTGGTACACATATATCTATAGGCTTGGTAAACGCTCGGAAATGCAGGTAACAACAAACAAGACTTCGCAATGGACAAACAGCTAAGCTGGTATATATAGCATCTAATCAGGTAAATGAGGTGCAGGTGTGAGTGCGTGTTGGGGAATGTCAAAACTCTGGTGACAGAGATCTGGGAAGGGGAGCCACCACCGTCACAGCTACCTGGTTGGCAACGTCTAGCTACTTACTTACCGATACCAACTTCTTTATTTAGAAGTCAGCTGACAACTGTCTGACAGGCGGATATCGAATATGATACAGTAACAGCTAGCCTACTAGCTACAAGACTAGCTATTAACGTTAAAACTAAAACGGAAACTCATTCGGAAACATTTGACAACATACACAGAGCCATAGCCTATACACATCGACGTTTAATCCCAATTTAATTGAATAATTTTATCATTAAATAGTTAGGTAGTACAGTGTACGTGTTTCACTCACCTTGATTATGACTGTACTGGACATCAAGACGTTGGCAGTTGTAGTTAGATTCGTGTTCACGCGCAAGTGTATCTTCAAATAATTCCATAGCACGAGCAGCAGTTAATAAACGAACCCGGGAAAAGTTTGTGTCCTGTGTGGGTCTCAGTTCCGCAGGCTACATGTAAATGTACGTGTATTGATGTAACGTCCATGAGTGTAATTAGGCTATTTGTTCTTGTTATTCACCATCAATAATATCAACAACAAAAAGAGAAAACAGCTAAAGTTTGACGTCAAGTTTTGTTTATTGGTCTTGCGTAAAAGCTCGATCATGTAAATAGCCTACGTGTATTGATGTAACGTCCATGAGTGTAAATAGGCTAGCCTATTTGTTGTTGTTATTCACCATCAATAATATCAACAACAAAAACAGAAAACAGCTGAAGGTTGACGTTATCGGCATGTCGCCCATGAAACACTGGCGGACCACTGAGTAATTGCCGACTATCGGCTTGACGATGGTCCGCCACCGGAGGAGAGGCAGCTAAATCCCTCAGCGTCATGGCCGTCCATTATGGCCGTCCTCGCTAGGGGGAGTTTTGGCCGTCCATAACGGCCGTCCTCGCTAGGGGGAGTTTTAGCGCTGATCTTTGCATGTATGGACGGCCGTTATGGCCGGCCATGATTCGTTTTCATGGCTGTCCCTGTTTTTCATGGCTGTCCATGATTTTCATGGATGGCCATGATTCGTTTTTCATGGCTGTCCGTGTTTTGCATGGCTGTCCATGATTTTCATGGACGGCCATGATTCGTTTTTCATGGCTGTCCGTGTTTTTCATGGCTGTCCATGATTTTCATGGACGGCCATGATTATGATTTTTGTATGAATTGCATAGCTTTATTTTATTTTTTTACATACAAAAGTAGGCCAATCAACAATAAAATATCATGACGATATAGACTTGAAAAACAACTTTAACATGGTTTAGGGTTTGCCTAGGCTACATATATTTTAAGTATTTCATGAATTGTTTATAGAGACTTAAACTTTGTATTATGACCCTGCCTACATTGCTTTTTCGGTCCTAGGCTACATATATTTTAAGTATTTCATGAATTGTTTATGAAGACTTAAACTTTGTGTTATGACCCTGCCTACATTGCTTTTTCGGTCTGTTAAGCCGTCAGTTTACACTCCAATTTAGCGCATGAACCACTTTGAACCACAAATCTAAACGTTGCAATACCATGCTATGCAAGTCAACTTTTGAAAATATGCATTTAGCCTTGTAGCACCAGCAAAAGTCGTTTTGACTATAGGATCCGAGGACATGTTATCTTACACGGTAAAGTTAGCATTCAACCAGAAGGGCTACAGTTATTAAAACATCCTAAATTGACATGGCTGTTCAACACACATAGCCAATAGGTAATTTAATGAAGTTGTTAGTAAACCAATTATGATAGCAGAAACAACTTTTTTCGCATCGCCGTCCGTCTATCTTGCTCCCCCTAGCGACGGACGTCCACGGCTTAACAGACCGAAAAAGCAATGTAGGCAGGGTCATAACACAAAGTTTAAGTCTTTATAAACAATTCATGAAATACTTAAAATATATGTAGCCTAGGACCGAAAAAGCAATGTAGGCAGGGTCATAATACAAAGTTTAAGTCTTTATAAACAATTCATGAAATACTTAAAATATATGTAGCCTAGGCAAACCCTAAACCATGTTAAAGTTGTTTTTCAAGTCTATATCGTCATGATATTTTATTGTTGATTGGCCTACTTTTGTATGTAAAAAAATTAAATAAAGCTATGCAATTCATACAAAAATCATAATCATGGACAGCCATGAAAATCATGGACAGCCATGAAAAACACGGACAGCCATGAAAAACGAATCATGGCCGTCCATGAAAATCATGGACAGCCATGCAAAACACGGACAGCCATGAAAAACGAATCATGGCCGTCCATGAAAATCATGGACAGCCATGCAAAACACGGACAGCCATGAAAAACGAATCATGGCCGTCCATGAAAATCATGAACAGCCATGAAAAACAGGGACAGCCATGAAAACGAATCATGGCCGGCCATAACGGCCGTCCATACATGCAAAGATCAGCGCCAAAACTCCCCCTAGCGAGGACGGCCGTTATGGACGGCCAAAACTCCCCCTAGCGAGGTCGGCCATAATGGACGGCCATGACGCTCTGACGGGATTTAGCCCCTACTGCACCGGAGGCCCCACCGCTGCAAGCCACTAACGGCGTGCCTCCCAAAAAACGCTGGTGGCCCGTTGGTCACATGCTAGCTGGGTCTCTTTCTCAAACACAAGTGCGTGTAAGGTTGTTGCCACTGAGACAACCCTAAACAATCATTTTTTTGTTGTGGAGTAAGCAAGATTAAGCTGATGCGAAAATAATAAAATTTATGGGGAAAAGATGCCAGGAGGAACTGAAAAAGGTAGGTAAAAAATAAAGATCTTTCACTTCATAAATCCTGCAAGGGAAAAGTATGTTTTCTCAAAAGCCCTGAATCTTTCAGGTCCAAATCAAATTTGGGTTATAATTTCCGGAGAATAATACAATATGAGTCCAACAAAATGTTTATATTAGCCTACAGAAAGCTCAAAAACTATTTTGCACTGTAATTAATGCAAAAAATTGCGTACACGCACATGTGAAGTTCGGATTTCACCTCGCCTCAAAACATTGTCTAGTTCCTAGGCTCGGGTTAAACCCCGATTTTTCGACGTATGGCTCGGCCCCTGGTAGGGAATGGGCTGGCTTTCGCCATTACACTGCCAGGCTGAAAATGGGTCCCACTCCGGCCCAGATAGTAGTGTATAATATCGATAATATAGAATTGCGCAGCTCCCCCTGTCAATGATGACTCTACCCAGCTACCAAATCTCATGCCAAGGTTTTTTGAAAAGTTGGCAGCCCTGAACCTGTCCTCTATCTTGTATTGAAAGTGGTTAAAAATGACGTTTTCTAAAACAGTATTGACGACGGAGAAGATTTTTGTCAGAATGGCTCTGTGAAATCGTCTTGATAAAGGATGATTTGCCTAACGTAATCATATAAATATTTACATCATTAGAAAGCCCTACATCAAAATGGTATAAACAGTTCAAGTATATTATTTGAAAAAGTCTGCATATTCAAGCAAGAAAGTGTTAAACAGTGTAGAAGATTGACTCGGTGAGAAACAGTTGTCAGTGCATGACGTCACAATTGAATTTGACTTGAACATTCTGAACCTTTGAAACCCATTCATTTTTTTAAGCACTTTAAACTTTAATAACTTAAAAACTTAAGTTATCTGTGAGAAACGTAATAGCACTCTAAATCAGTTCAGACTAAATCAAATGAAGTTTTAACAGTGTTTCTAGCTTAAACGGTGTGAAACTAGTAGGCGGCAGAAAAAAGTGGGAGGAAAATTAATAATAAGTATGCAGGATAACAATAGTGTTTTTGCTTGTCAGCAAACACACTAATGAATTGGAAGCCGATGCTCCGCGCCGCTCTGCTCCGATGTAGTGGACACCCACCGTTAGACAAGTTAATACAGAGTTGTAGCCTAGTTCTCTAAGGTCACTCACTGTTGTAGTCATGGCCAAGTTTGCAGACTTGGGTTCATGTAGGCTACTCACAATATCGATCAAAATACCACTTTTACACAATATTTAAGTTTTTTTTAATATTTCAGTTTCCAATTTATTTTCAATGAAGCCGGGCGTTAACGCTTGCGTAGATCATTGTGGGAAGGCGAGTGAAGCGTTGCGAGCTGAAATATTCTCAACTTTATGTAATGAGAAACGTTAAACGCTAGCGTTGGCCAATCGCATTGTTTTCTTGTTTCTTGTAACATAGCAACTAGTGCTGTCAGTTAAACGCGAACCCATTTTATTGGTGTGAACATTTTTATCGCAAGATTAACATTCTTTTTGGCCTAGCAAACTTCTTTTTCACATGCTGTTGCTGAATTTAAGTATTTACGTGGAAAATACGGGGAAAGAAGTGACTAGAGTGCCTTGTCTCGGATTGCGCAATCCCACACAAACTGGGCTGAGCTGCTATTTTTTTTGCACACATTTTTATTACATGTCCTCACATTTCATAGTCTTGGTCATGTATTTTACGTAGGCTATTTGTAGGCTATAACATATTAGTCTTGCTGGTTGTACATATTATTAATTGTTGCTCAGCGGGTGAAAAATATGCTGCACGCATGTGCTGCATCAGTGAATTTGTGATCGATACCTTGGTCTATTTAAGAAATCCGTGACGCTGCACTTATCCCAACTATGTACACCTGAATTGACATAGCTTTACCTTCTCATCCTGGCTCGGCAAACGTGCAACCGATTAAGCCGCGATGAGCTGATCACACTAAGTCAAGCGGCGCCTTTTCAGTTATCCTGGATATCTTTATTCTACTTTTGTGCAACAGCCCCCGGATCTAGCTAGACCAGAAACTAAACAACAGGCACACCGCACACTTGTTTGGGCTTGTGAGCCAGCTACAGAGTAGTAGGCTAACGTTTTGAGTGGATGGCAAGCGTGAGACGCCGAAATGGATGCCGATAAGATTCTGAATGGAAAAGCTGCCAACTGGTTCCATTGACAAGACCAAAGTGATCTGTGTGTTTTATCGTTGTGACCAGGGGGGTATTCCATCAACGTCGCTAACGCAAGTCTCGCTAAAACGAATAAGTCTCACTTGGGTAAACGTCAACTCAGACTTAAGCCTCAAACCGTTCCACTAACAGGCAACGCTAACTCAAGCTAGACCTCAATAAGCTTAGACTGTGCAGCCCAGATAAGGCGATCGTCGAAAAGAGGAGTTATGTCGCAAAAAGCAAAGCGTAAACCAGCAGAGTGGTGTTGTTTCAGCAGCGTAAATTGTTTTTTTTAGATTTTTTGGGGAGTTGTCCCAAAAAAGGGTTGCCGCAATTAACATGACATGGGAGAAAACTTGTCAAACCATTACGACCGTTAAAAAGCGTAAATTGTAGACATACCAAATTAACATATATGCATTCAGTGATTTACTGATGATTAGCGTAATTTGATGAGCTGTTTGAAACCGTTCTGACAGTAGGCTGGTCTATGGCCGATATTCTCAACAGGAGATTGAGAATATAACCCAAAAAAGAACGTGGCAGCAATTGAAAATTGTAGGATCCAATTCAAAACACTGAAGAAGGCCATGGTTAATTGAACTTGATTTGGCTAATAATGTTTTTGTCTTCACATCTTGAACACAATTAGGCCTAATCACTTACTTCAAAATAACTTTGCCGCACCCATTTATTAAGATAAAAGATAAAAGGGTTGTCAAAGAACGGATACGCCATAAGCGATTGTAACTTGTCTAGACGCTCTGTTTAGTTTCTAAAGGCCTTATTTTATGTCACTTAACCAATGGCTTTTGAAAACTGTTAAAGTGACATTATTTCTTAACTTGCTTATTTAAATTTATATATTTTTTGGAAATGAATTAAACACGTAAATCGTTCATGTAGGCTATGCACTTCAAAAAGTCTTAATTTAGGCTACGTTTCCGAACACGGACTAAAGTGTTTTGCGCGCAAGAATTTACTGGACGGAACTGTCTTTTCAGATTCTGTTTCCGCTTGTTTGAAATTCTTTGCAACACATTAGTTTAGCTTGACTTTTAGCCTGACACGGAGCAGGCTAGTTCCGAAGTATAAGTTACCTTGGTTACGTAGCTTGAACTAAAATAAGCCACCTTAATGGAACGGAACTCTCGCAGAGTAAGTGAGACTTACGAAGGCGAAATAAGTCTCGCTTTTCCTTAATCGACGTTGATGGAATACCCCCCTGAGTTATCATCGCAGCACATCCAATCTGAAATACCACTTGATGGCCTAGCACACAGCTCATGCAAATTCTCTGCCCCCTCGTCAAAGCCAGGCGATTGCAATGTTGTTTTCAATAAACAGCACAAAGCAATCCGATCCACTTTTACATGTTGATAAGAGCATTAAAATTAGAAAACATTATGGGACAAAAAGAAATCAAGGGACATTTAGAATAGATAAAAATGTGCGATTAATGTCAATTTAACGATGACATTAATGCGATTAATCGCGGTTAATTATTTTAAGCGTTTGACAGCACTAGTAAAAACGTTTTATTATATTACTCGAAGTCTATGCTACTCTGTCTAGACTTCGAGTAACATAATAAAAGTTTTTACTAGTGCTGTCAAACGCTTAAAATAATTAACCGCGATTAATCGCATTAATGTCATCGTTAAATTGCGATTAATCGCACATTTTAGTTGCAACTAGGGAGTCCCAGCCGGGCTAGCTAGCTAGTTACATTTTAAAATTTGAACCCACCAGGAGCGCCGACAACGTAGGCAAACCTGCGCCAGGCCTCATTCTTTTTATTAATGTATCTGTACAAATACAGAGACGTATCGTACAGGACTGGATATGCAGCCACACAGGCGATTAGTTTCTCCTCCGTCATGAAACTGAAAGCTAGAAATGTTAACCATGGTTGCTATGTTACGAGAAACAAGAACACTCCGATTGGCCATCGCTAGTGATCGCTCCTCATTTAACTAAAGTTGAGAAAATCTCAACTCGAATCGCCCTGCTACCCATAATGCACCACGCAAGCGATTCGCCTGGCTCCATTTGTTACGGTCTCTCTCTCTCTCCTCCTATCTGTTACCTCTCAGGTGTGGTGCGTTGCCGGCTGATGACGTGGGCGTTTCCATCAAGGCTCCTCGTTAGCCAATCAGGAAAGCTCATCATGTGTATATGTGTCAGTGAATACCCTAAGATACCCTAATTATATGACAAGCACCTGTACATACAACAGCACACAAACAGACAAATGAACAAACAGGATTTCGCTAATGGCAGACAAGTAACTAACTCTCTGTAACGTTCTCTAACTTTCTCTAACTGTCTCAAACGCTCTCAAACTGTCTTAAACTCGCTCAAACTCTCTCAAACTGTCTGAAACTCTCACAAATCTCTCAACCAAGGTCTCACGCATTCAAAACCTTTGGCTTTGCTGCCTCATTTTATACCCCGACACGTCAGAGTCTTTTGGCAAGTACGAGACAGGTTTCGTTCAAGGTCACATCACAAAACGTTTCGAAACACTTTGACACGTGACCGGAAGCGTTTTTAAAACCTGTCTCGAAACGTTGTTCCAATGCAGTGAGTGTTGAATGTGTCGGGACAGTATCGACACCGTAGTACCGAGCGGACCATCACTAGTTTACATACACCCGTAGGTAACCCTCTGTTATACACACTAGGTTAGAAGCTATAGTGGCTGTCACCCTATGTATTGTAGCAGTGAGGTTAGTTGTAGTTCAGTTGGTCAGGCAGGAGTAGAGGGATAGGGAAGCTCAGGGTCCTTTTGTATTATTTCTTTGATTTGACAGACCGCTGGCACTGCCCTACTCCTAACCCTTTGCCTGTTGTCCTCCCTCCCCATTGTTGTTTATTTGTATGTGTATTGAGTATTTTATTAAAACCCGTGTGCACGGCATTTCTGCCTCCTGTTTCCTTCACCACTGTGTGGCCTTGGGCAGTTGCGTGCCATTGGAGGGGTGTAACACCATTGAAAATGAATGGAAAGCATGTTGTCGCGTCGCTGCAGTGTGAACGCAGTTGTTGTTAGGCTGCTCAGATTCATGTCCCAGGTAAAAACCTGATAGAAGCTGACGCTCTGTCCAGAATGCAAAGCTTACTTGGACAGTGTAGTAGAAAGCCTGCCACACTGACAAAACTGGAACAAATTAAGAGTGCACTAACCACTGACAACACTTGCAAACGTCTCAGTCAGGAGGAGGACTGCTCATGAAAGGTGACACTCATAATCCCTGAACACATGAGACCTAACATCCTGCAGAGACTTCGCCAGGGACATCAGGGTATCAACAAATGCCTAGCTTGGGCAAGAGAATCACAGGTGGCCAGGAATCACATCTACTGTAAAGCAGATGGTGGGGAGATGTGAGATTTGTGCACATGAAGCTCAAACTCCTGTCGAGCCACTGCTCACGACTGACCTCCCGAGCAGACCATGGCAGAGGGTTGCAGCAGATCTTTTGCAATGGCAGAATAGGAACTACCTAGTCATGATAGACTACTTCTCTCGCTATATTGAGGTTTGCACCTTACCTGGAGGCACAAAACAGACTATTGCAAGATTTAAAGCTGTGTTTGCTAGGTATGGATGCCCAGAAGTGCTAGTCACGGACAACAGTCCTCAGTTTTCCTGTCGCAAATTATCTTAATTTGCAAGAGATTATGATTTAACACATGTGACAAGCAGCCCCCGTTATCCTTGCAGCAATGGGAGGCTGAACGGGCCGTTGGAGCTATCTCTGCACCAGAGGGACAGTTGTGGGCCCTGCACATACACCATGCTCATACAAGGTGGACCGAATGGAGGATGGATGCAACCGTTCACACCTCAGGGAAGTACCAGTGCCCCCAACATCAAGTGACATGTCAATGACTAGGTCAGGGAGACTGCTTAGGGCTCCTGAAAGACTGGACCTTTGGACACTAAACACACACCTACATACTATGGAGGACAGGAAGGAAAGACATGTAAATATGTTAATAATTAATCATTTTTCGTTTGAAAAGTGAAATGTTTAGTTAAAAATATATGATTTATAGCATCCAGTGAGTAATGTCATGAAAAAGTTACAGTAAAGTATGATTTATTATGTTAGTTTCTCAGTTTAGATTTAAGATTATGTTTTAAAAGATTTGAGTGAAGTCCTGAAATTATAAGATAAGTTACGAAACTGGAAAGTAGCCATACTGTTGAATGCACTTGTCATCTTGAAGTTCTGATAAAGCAGTTAAACTTAAAGTTAAACATCTAAAAGGGGGAGTGACGTGGAAATAACATCACACTGTTGAAATTATGAAGATGGAAAATTATTATGGATGAATCTGATTTAGTCTATTTTTTTTTGGCTTGAAAGAAAAGAAAGAAAGAAAATGAAACTCTCAATCACCCCTTTTAGTACATTCTATATTCATGGAAACCCTATGCAAAGCTGTTGACTGATTGTTATTTCCACTAAACGGTACGAGACTGTAAGCCTAGAGTGTAAAGATCTGAATGTCTGGGGCTAAGGAGTATGGGAGATAAACCACCTGTAGCTGTGCAGAGGCAAGAGGTAAATGAGCTAAAAATCGAGGTGCTCGCTTAAGGCAACGTATCTGCACCTGGCAGTTCATGGTCAGTACTAGCCCTGAATTGGGCTGAAACCCCCAGGACTAGGGACCTATTGTGTGACACATAATATCTGAGCCCATTTTAAATAACCAATAGTAAAACAACACAAGATAATAGGGGGAAAATACATGTATATAAGGTAATGTCCGGAGAATATAAGACCAGTCTGTTCCCGGGATCATCTCAGGTTTGCTGGGATTTTTGTTGTTCTTGAAGTTTGAAGATTGGTTAAAGACTTATTTTTCACTACAGGAGATGTAGTGGCTGGCTATGGCCAGCGGGGGGGCACTGATTAGATGTTGTTATGAGATGTGTGGAGAAGACATGATAAAAGTTCTGCAGTTGCATCCTGATGGTTGTGTCCTTGAGTACCGAGTATACAGGAACAAAACAGTATGATATTATATTTGCTATTTAGAGCTATGGAAGATGGGAATAAAGTTCAGATGCATTATGTTACCCTAGTTATAGTAAATGTACAATAGGTTGCTAGTCGGCTTACTGCTACAAACAACACACCATATTTGTTGTTTTTTCTCCTGTCCTTCCCAGTTTTTGAGTCACCAGCCGCCTCTGTTCTATAGTCTTTGCTCATAGTATCACTCTGCGTGGACCATCAGACTCACACACACTCAGACAGAATTACAGCTAGAGACGTTCACTGACATACTGGACTTCAAACACTGCATTTATTTTGTTACAGCATGTTACGAAAACGGACACATCACACACATTGTTTCTTTTGTCGAGACATAAAATTATATTTGCGGCTGCACTCAAGGTTTGGGTCTAGCCCCGGCAATAATGGCTGGCGACACTGCTGCTTGATTGTTTACAGAAGAGAGAAACCAAAGGCCTGTTCCATAAAGCTAGTTTACCGGAGCTGGAGCTCCCCCAAAAGTTTAATTAGCCCCCCCCAAATAAAAACAATCTAAATGTGTTAATTTCTCTTCCTAAAACCCACTAGAGGACACTATTTAAAATGATATTTTCAAAAATGTCTGCTGGGGGAACATGACCCCCCTAATTTTGCTGGGTCACAGGAAAAATTATAGGTTTTATATAGGGGCTTAGCCCCCCCGAAGTGGGAACCTAGATTCGCCCCTGGTCCGGGGCACGCTATCTGTCAGGCTCAACCCGTGTTGTTGCTTAACCAGACGTTTCTGTAACACTGACCCAAGAGGAAAATGATGATTTACCACGGACATTCTCATTTTCATTCTCTGTGAGTTCAATATGTACATTTATAGAAAATCAACTTAAATACATAGGCTACTACATTTAGCCTAATGCATTAAACAATGATGAACAATGATTTCAGAATGATACAATCCTACATAGCCTACGTTAAATGTATGGCTATGTAATGCATGCTGCCGAGCCAGCTTTCGAGACATTCGCGGCCGTGCCTCTATGGAGCTAGAAAGCTGACAAAAGTATCTGAATTTGAATATGAAAGATCTGAAATAATTGTATGTCGAATTTCATAAAACTGAAATATTTTACTGTTGAATATATAATATCTGAATTATTTGTATGCCGAATTTAACAAAACTGAATTATTTAGTTCCAGAAATTCAGAATTCAGATTGCGGAAATTCAGATGGCGGAAATTCAGATGGCGGAAATTCAGATTTTTGTCTGAACTAGGCCAAAGGTGAAACAGCTTGCTTTCATAGGGAAAAGTAGACAATTTCAGAACGACCAAATTTGACCTCAGAACAAAAGCTAAGAGTTGCTCGTTGGAGGAAAAGTATGGAGCCCAATCGAGGTATAGTGCTTATGAAACTTGTAAAAACCTTGTAAAACTCCTCTGCCAAAATCGGCAGTTACTGTAACCAAGTGAGTCGAGACGGAGTCGGAGGGCGGCGGAGACCGATGGAAGACGCGGAACAACTGGCAAAACTGTAGCCTATATATTTATGATTCTGTTCCGTTGTTCTCTTTTCTGTGTTGGAGTTCTTTTAAGAGCTTGATGGCATCAACATCCAGCCTGATATAAAATCATGAACTTGTGTCTCTTCATTATAATACCCAAACAGAAAATCCAGGTTGAATCAAGTAACGCTAGCTAGCTACTATTGCTAATAGACAATTTTGGGTGGTCAAGCATATTGTTTTTCATTGTCTCCTTATATTCATATCAAAGTCAATGTTCAGCCTATATATGTTCATTTGCTAAGTGACATTTCAGATCGGTTATAGATAGTGAAATAGTTGCTGTCTGAGAGATCGGACATAGTAGGCTAGTTAACAGCATAGATATAAAGCCGTTATATATCTGGTTAACAGCATATATCTGTAGTGTGGCCTGGTGGTGTAGCTTTGATTTATCGTCTACATCTACATCCATAGTATAGGCTAGTCTACGTAGAGCTGTGTGCTATCTGGGTCTTCTTCCAACTAGAAACTCAGTTTGTTCTTTGGTAAAGTTCGGTCGTTCTGAAATCGTCTACTTTTCCCTGTGAAAGCAAGCTGTTTCACCTTTGGCCTAGTTCAGACAAAATCTGAATTTCCGCAGTCTGAATTTCAGCCATCTGAATTTCCGCCATCTGAATTTCCGCCATCTGAATTTCCGCAATCTGAATTTCCGCAATCTGAATTCTGAATTACTGGAACAAAATAATTCAGTTTTGTTAAATTCGGCATACAAATAATTCAGATATTATATATTCAACAGTAAAATATTTCAGTTTTATGAAATTCGACATACAAATATTTCAGATCTTTCATATTCAAATTCAGATACTTTTGTCAGCTTTCTAGCTCCATATGCCTCCAGCTGCTACTCATAGACAATCACTATGCGCCCACTTAGTGCATTGTGTTGCCAGTGTTGTATGTATGTGTGCTCACTTAGTAAATAGTTTTAACACGTTGACGTGTGTAGGCCTACTTGCAGTGCCTATTTTACCGTGTTGTACGTTGGCTGGTTGTATAGCATACTGTGTATTAGGGCACCAGACCTACAACCTGCTGTTTTTAAATAGAAGTAATAAATTGATGGTATTCAACTTTGAAGTCTACCGGTTGTCACTAAAGTCCCATCCCAGATCCTTAGTTTAGAGCGTATTATCGAACCGTTACAGCTATATGGTAGTTTGTGATTTCAAATGTTTAGGCATCAGACATATAAGCCTATATCTCAATCTAAATTATCCCACTATAATGATCATAGCTACGTAGCTAACATAGCTATTAACTAACCGACAAAACTAACCTAAATCCATACATCTAACCTTCATGTTCCCGACATAAAAAACATGTTAAAAAGTTAGGCTACGGATAATGTACTGATTAATAGTAGGCTATTTATAAAAGTCCATTTAATTTATTTGTGTTTAGAGGGTGTGTTTTTTTAATCAATGAAGTAAAGGTATATAAAAAAGGACCTCGACCTACGTAGCCTATCGTTCACGTCAATCATGGCATGTCATTTTATTTTGATGAAGTGGTGGATGAGGGAGCTTCTTAAAGGGAACGTTCTTTCTGGAAGAAGTCACGTGGCCGTGTGCATTGCTTTTTGCCATGGTGGATCGATATAATCCATGTTCTACCTCTTGGGCTATTTAAGAATAGGGTGCACGTGCAATTAGCTTGACTACTTAAATCTGACTTGAATTAATAGGATTGTGTGAGCTGAAATTGGCCTTTATGGAACCGCTTTAGCCCCGCTTGACTTGTTAAGCCAAGTTAGGTGGGTATTCCAGAAGGCGGGTTCAACAAACTGTGAACCTAACCCTGAACTCTGATCTGAATTTACTCTAAAATGAGAAACCCAGACTTTCCAGAAAAGCTGATATGAATTAGTTAAATCAACTCGAAGTACGTCCACTGAGTTGAGCGCGAACATGACAACTATTAAAAGCCAACATCAATCGAAATACCATCCATCCACCACTAGGAACCACCATAGCACCCGGCGACAAAAAACGTTGTCCTACTTCACCACACTTCAGATAGAAGTGTTAATACATGTTTATGGTGAATCTGAGCACATATTCCGCAAAAAAGCAACACGGCTGTAGCAGTGTAGGAGAGACAACTGCTGGCCGAGTCAATGCATACATTTGAATGCAGTAGCCAGTCCATATATTCAACATTTAACCACACTGTCAATATTACTGGTGAAATAGTGGTGGACTGAAATAGCATGTTAAATGCTATATTAAAGATAAAAACATCACATACTATGAACAGGTAAGGCCTATTTTGCTTAGGCTTATAAGCTTGTTATTGTAGCCTATACGTCACCTTGGTTTTAACCATTTTTGACATCAGGGACGTGCACAGACATTTGGAGGGGCTTTTGCTCTAACATGAAACCCCGCCGCAGTCACTTTCTTTTTCATTCAAGCTCAAAAAAGCAATCAACATTATCTCCATTACTTCAAAAAGTCACGTGTGGAAGGGTTTTCCTTCTCCTTCACTCGCAGTGCACCAGTGAATACAAACAATGTCATGTGACTGGGGACAGAGGGCAACACTGACGTTATGGTGGCAAAAAAAACAACACAGAACTGGATGATATCGCTATTTAATTGTATTTAACTTTACTAATGATGGGCTTATCGTATTGACGCAGCCACCAAAAAACTTTCTCCAGAGGGGCAGATCAGGGCAAATGGGCTGTTGCCCAGGCATTTAATGCAATCTCATGTATTCCCAGTTACCAGTAAGGGAGTTGTACAAACTGCACCTCATGAAGCAAGTGCCAAAAACTGACCAAGAGATGGTGTACTTAGGGCAGAAGAATAAAGGATTATCTTGTAAGGCTGAGTGTCAACCTGCCCCCTCCTCTCATATGCTAAAATCTGGAGTTACTGGATGGAGTCTCAACTTGTTGGCTCTCATACCTCATTTTGTAACTTACTGTAGCATTGCTAGTCATATGTCGATAAGTAAGGGTCAAGAGTGTGGTGTGATTGGTTGTTCTTGGGTATAAAAGGAATTGTGAAGCATTGGACAACAGATGGAAATTAGCCCCTGGGCTACAATCTGGCACATTTACATGTTGGAATGACTATGTTTATCAATGTGCATTGTCCTGAAATAATTAAATAAATAAATAAATTGTTCTGTGGATTCTCCTCAGCTCTGGCTTGTCCTACTCCTCCTTCCTCACCTCTTGCTTTCTATCTCTGGTTTACAATAGTTATGGTAGAGTAGGTAAGAGTTAACCTTCATTTGTAATTGATTTCATTCATTTGCAATATGATTAAATTATTATTTTATTTAACCTTACTTTGACCATTCTTGCTCTGATTTAACCCATAGAGTCAAATAACTGTAATTCCATTGATATCAGCATTATTTGGTTAATGTTAATAGGCTACACTGTTCAGTTTCTCATCTTCCTTCAAACCATAGGGGATTTAGTTTGGCCAATATTGACCCCCTACAAACTTAAAATATATGTACTGGAACACCAGTTACAGGAGGCTACATGGTCACAGGTGAATCATGTAAATTGTAGGAACAATAGCAGATCAAAATACTCATTGTTGGATTCTATTTGTAGGCAATGAAGAAGACCAAATACAATTACCATGATTTGTCTTAATTTCAGTGCCAAAAAGCATTTGGTCGAGTGCACGTCCACGGTGTGTAACATTAGCGATCTAAGGGCTGAGAATGTTGCTAAAATAAAT
Organism: Mallotus villosus; assembly: GCA_903064625.1. NCBI lineage: Eukaryota > Metazoa > Chordata > Actinopteri > Osmeriformes > Salangidae > Mallotus > Mallotus villosus. Next base: position 40,452 of record CAEFZP010005064.1, read on the forward strand.
GATGGAGTGTGATGGGAAACAGTAACGTTAACTTAGGTAGGGGAGAGTGGGGTGAATTGTGCCAGCGGGGAAGTTGTGCCAACCCCTGTTTCTAGGGAACCATAGAAGAAATTGGTCATGTGACCACACATTTTTGAAGAATCAATCATTTTACTCATCCTGCAAAGAAGAAATCCTCATTGCATGAGAGGTAAGCAATTTAAAAAAGTAACATTTCTATGATCAAGGTTCTTTGATTGTTGTGTCTGAACAGTCAGTGCTCGTTCATGGTTTGCGTGCTACGGGCCCTACTTTACTTGTAAACTTTTTTGATACGGAAAGTCTTTATCTGTGCTTGACCCTGCTTGCCTTGACTTTGGATTACGATTTGGACTGTTCACTCTCTTTTGATTCACGGTATTGAACCCCGCTTGCCTCTGAACTCCCCTTTGTCTTGCCATACCTGGAAACCTCGACTGTGCTGGCTGCTCTGTGTACCTTGACCCTGGACTATGCACTCCATTTGAATTTAATTTTGTTCTGAACATGTGTTCATGTAAATTAACTTTAAATAGAATTGCTATTTTTTTTCTTCATTTGAACTAAACTTTGTTCTGATGTGTTCAGGAAGCCCAAGGCCTTGTTTAAGAAAATTGACCTTTGATGTTCTCATGTGGCGCAATAGGCTTGTAGAAAATCGGCCTTTGATGTTCTAAAATAACCTTAACCTTAAATTAGTAATTTTGTATTGAATTTGTCTAGCTTTTAAATAGCATCACAGTTTCTGAGATGAAAATATGCTGTTTTACTTCAATAATCAATGGCACAGCTTACCCTGGAGTCAGGTGGCTGAGCAGGTAGGGAATCGGGCTAGTAATCTGAAGGTTGCCAGTTCGATTCGACCGTGCCAAGTGACATTGTGTCCTTGGGCAAGGCACTTCACCCTACTTGCCTCGGGGGAATGTCCCTGTACTGACTGTAAGTCGCTCTGGATAAGAGCGTCTGCTAAACAGTGTTGGGAGTAACGCGTTACAAAGTAACGCATTACTGTAATTCCACTACTTTTAGCGGTAACGAGCATGTAACTAAGTATTTTTTTTAATCAATTAACGCAGTTACAATTACTGAAATTTAGATGAGTTCGTTACTCGCTTTACTCTATTTTGTGAAAAATGAACACTTGCAGACAAGAAGAGAAGATAGGCCTACTTTAGCTGCTTCTGATCTGACATCGCAGGACCTTGGTGGCGCAATGATACACCAATCGAATCAATCAATGAGCATTCAATCACATCATGGCCGACAGTGCGGATAGAATGAGCTTTCTCTCCTGGAAGTATGGACATTACTTTTCGCTCGTCGAAATTAAAGACAAAAATGTAGTGGTGAGTTGTAAATTAGTGGTGAGGTGCAAAGAAGACCCTATCCACATCTAACATCTAAGAGTAGCAATTCCAATCTTATGAAGCACCTGTTGAAACAACACCCTTCGACAAAGCTAGTGTAGGGCTGTTTTGGCAGCCCCTTTGTCACTGGCCACCCAGACACTCGTCTGGGACAGTCGTTGATTTACATGAATGCTAAAATGTCAATCACACCTGAATGACACACCTCTGGAGAGGTGGTCTCAACAGTGAAGAGGAAGATGAACAGAGGAAGACTCTGAAAATATCATTACAAGTTGTGTTCTTGTAAATATAGTTCTAAACAGCTTTTAATGTCATGTTTGATATGATTTTGTGTTTTATTTTATGTATTACATTCAAGTACACATTTTTATACTGTTACATGTACCTTTACAGTGTTTACAGAGTTTGTGCTTGCAGAAGACCAACATGTGTTTAACATATCCCCTTGTCTTGCAAGGGAACCACTTGGTCTGCTGCAGCCTTGATTAATGATCCAATTTGAATTTGTATGCGAACTTTTCTGTCACATGGCCGGTGTCCCCATTTCTAGCCAAGGTTGGGTTTATATAAGGAGAAGTTTTTACCAGTCCCTTCGAGTTTTGTTTACTATACAGCTCCGGTGCATTTAGGCATCTAGTCTTCATTGTGAATACCTTTGTTTAACCATTGCTCTGAAGGTATGTTTTGTATTTGATGATATTGTATCATCATTGTATTGATTATCTTGCTATTTAGATAATAAACGATTATTGCACATTTAAACGTTGCTTGTTCTCCCTGAAACGTATCTATCACGCTACGGCGGTGAAAACTTTGATCTAGCCGGGTGGTGGATACGGCTATTAACTTCTTATAAACAGGAACTTTTGACGTATGTCTTAACTTAAGGCCTCTGAGTTACTTTACAGTGTCGATTTACATGCTAGTGTAGGGGGTAAAAATATGGTCGAAAGAACCAAAACGAATTCCCCTATGGTTTAAAGGAAGAGTGAGCAAGGAGTAGGACAGTAGGACAAGGCAGAACTGAGAAGAAGGTCTCAGGAGATGAAGAAATCCAAAGAACAATGCATTACAATTCCCTTTACACAAGAACAACCAATCAGACCACATCTTGAATGGGGTGTGAGGGCCATCAAGTTGAGACCTCCAGAAACTCCAGACTTTAGCATATGAGAGGTGCGGGCAGGTTTGACACCCAGCCTTACACTAGTAGCGAAAGACCCCAGCCCTACGGATGCTGAAGGCGCCACTCCATGCAAACAAAATAAATTGATTGCTAGGTATGTTGTCGATTACATGCATCCTCGTCAACTGTCGAGTCAGTACCTTGAAGATTATTCAGCTATTTACTTAATAATTCCATAAACAGATGTAGGTACAATAACTGGTTTGAGAGCTAGCAATGTTGTGGCTACTGGTCAGAGGTGAGAGATGAGACTTGTTAGCCCATTTTAACGTTTGTTGAGAATCTCATTCTTATCTATATTTAGTTTTACCTTATGAGGCATGTTTGATCATGTTTGATGTTTGTTAAAACCTTTTGTTAACCTTTTGTTAAATCACATATTCAATTATATGCAGCACCTCAAGGCACCTTTGTTTTCTCTTTTAATTAATGTTAATACTGTAGGCCAATCACTTTTATTTCATTGGGCCTAATGTGGTAAAAAAAAACTGTAAAATGACTGAGACAGTTATTCTGTATTAAGTATTAAACGGGACATTTGTACTACTGCTTGATTTGAAGGCCTGTTGCCCTGTTGATTACAATAAATTGGTCTAAAAAATATGTTTATTGTGTTTGACTGTTCAGTACTGTTCATTACATTAAAAAAGCAGACATAAAAGTAACTTAAAATGTACTTTCCCTAGTAACTAATTACTTTTGATATACAGTAACTGGTAAAGTAATTAAATTACCTTTTAAAAGAAGTAACTAGTGTAATTAATTACTAATTTTCAGTAACTTGCCCAACACTGCTGCTAAATGACTAAATGTAAATGTAATGTACCCCAATGTATTCTCTCTAAAGGCACATCCCAGATAGCAAAGAGACGTTGAATTGACGTTGAAGTTGGTTATATTGATCGGTTACCGTCGGATAACCTAAATTCAACGTTGAATCAACGTTGTTCTATCAACGTCGTGGAACGTCGTTCCAACAACATCGATTCAACGTTGCTTTTGATTGTTTCAACATCGTTCACAACAAAGACCATCTGATGGTGAGAGCATATCTTCGCCCTGTGCGGTGCTGAACTTTGGGACCCAGCAGTCTGCACAAATAACGGATCCCATCTCCACAAAAGCTGTACCTCTCATAGGCCTACTCGTCCGAAAAAGCTTAAGGGTCAGATCTGTCCCGAAACATCCTCTCAGGTCTGAAAGCATGTCTCAGTATCAGTGCTTCTTCGTCCAACACGTCGTTTAGAAATGGGCATGCCATGGTGCAAGAAAAAACACAGGTGAGTAGGAGTTTATATCGCCCTTCACAACTGTTGAATGATGGATCGGATTTGTTAACATAGCTCTTTTAAAGTGGGTACAATTAATACGACGCCTCAAAATAAACCTGCCAACGAGACAGGCAACTTCATATCACTTCATATTGTAAATTGTTGTAATATGCTAATTCCTTAATCTATTTGCATTACAGTGAGGAAGATGGGTTGGCTACAATTGCCGTGATGACGTCGTTCTGGTCATGGGACCACAACAGATCTCGAGTGCATTTTCATTTAAACAGTTTGTAACCTATTGCAAGTGACAGTTGCTACATGGATTTCAATCACGCACAATATTGATTGTTGCATCCCAGCGGGTAAAAATGTAGGCTATGTCATGTAGCCTAATAAATTGGCAACAGAGCCTCATGTCATAGTAGTCATTCATTTTGTCATCTACAGAAACAATTTAGGCTACTAGCTAAAATACGAAAATTAACTTGTAATAATTTCCATTCTTTACTGTAAAAATTACAAAAGCAATCAATTGGTGATGTGTGTCATTATCAAGCAAACAATATTTGTATAGCAGACCTAAGCTGTATAAATCATACACAATGCAAACTTGAGCTCCAGTAATTTAAGAGTTAAATGTAATAAAAAGGCAAATCTCCCAGGAGTTTCATTTCCAAAGAGAAATAATCACATGATATCACAGTTCTCCCTGAGTGAACCTAACTAACATTTTGGAAAATAATACACAACTACAGTATATTGCTGAATAATAATAATAACTGTATTGATACAACACATTTTGGTACAGATTGCAACTCAAAGACCTGTCCTAGTGAGAAAAGATACTATGCAGGTCTGCTTTTGCCGTGATCTATGTGTGATCTACCCCACACACACACACACACACACACACACACACACGCACACACACACACACACACACACACTGAAGCAGCACAGCTGAAAGTGTCTTCTAGGACTTCAACCTCCTGGCCATGAACTTCCTCTGCAAGCCTTCCTCGCTGCTAAGAGAGAATACCAGGTAAAATAATTTGTCTCTCACTGTTCAAATAAACATACCATAATACAAAATCAGCAGGGGATCAAAAAATCCCCTCACTGTACATACACTGTAAGTAAATACATAAGTATATGTAGTGAGATATGTAAATATGAAGTGACTAGGCATGTGGTCTGGGTGTCTGTCAGAGATATTAATCTATCAAGCATTGCACAGTCAGTCGGTGAACAAGTTAAGAATGCTTTATTGCTTGCGGCCACAAGGAGACAAAAACATCACACGCCATTGTGCTAGAAATTTGTCTGACTAGCAACCGTTGTTGCTAGTCATTTTAAACACCAGCGCTCAGGACTGTAATTGGCTAATACAAAGTATTTAAATGTTCCATGGCTCTTCTTCATTGGCTCCTCTGCATAGACCTCGCGCGCGTGCGTGCGTGCGTGTTTGAGTGTGTGCATGTGTGCTCTTTGACCCCTGTAAGCCTCCCCCACTTTCCTTTATGGCCTCTCCAGAAAGATAGTGGTCAAGACCAGGTCCCCTTGTATATGTAAGCCTAGTGTTACCCAGAGTTCAGATTTGGTGTTAGGCCTATCTTTGCACACAAGGAATACTCGAACACAGAATCATTCTTATACAGGATAAGTATGTTACATCTTCAATTTTCCCTACATATCCCTCCTGTTTAACCTGAATAAAATGTGTTATTCCAAAACCACACCAACGCACAATCAATAAAGTCAAAAATACATAAAATCAAAATAATTCATAAAAATCACAATAATTCATAAAAATCCAAAATGTGTAATAATCGATAAGACTATACAGCAATATAGTCTAGTAGTGTGAATTAACTCGACACAACGGGAAACCCATGGTATTGGGATAAAACCCGTCATCACTCAGCAGTGGTTATTTGACGTCTGATGCATTGGACCTCATCTCAGATCTCCTTCACACAAAATCAAATAGAAACAAAGATTGCAACAAAGAAATCAATACAGAAATGATCAGGATATGAACATGCCTTGTTGTCTACATGGTCATCACTAAAACCAAACATTCAGTAAACTGTCAGTCAGGTTTTTCTAAGACAGTCTATACAAGGCCCTGATTGTGCTCTTCCTCTGGTGATAAGCAGTTCTCTCCTAGGTCAGGGAGCCATAAAAACTCCCCCAAAGGTGATCTACTGAGAGCAGTCAGGCCTTTAGGTCAACAGACATTTCTCCCCAGCCTGCTGTAACTATTTTACAACCTCTGCATGATAAGACATCACTTTGGCACATCCTGAAAAGTTCTTACATGTTCTCAATTACTGTTTCTTTTCAACTGAATATCAACTTTCTGTAGTACTAACAGGTCTCTCAAAAACAAAACATTAAGCTTTAATGCAACTCCAAAATAATACTTCATCAAGTCACATCAATGAAACAGGATTGTTATCACTTCTTCCGACAGTCTATAACTGTTCTCAAACTTCTGCCCTGGAACATAACAATTCAACTGAAACATCTTTACGTAACTGGTAGAACGTATCATGATAGGAGTGTTTGTACCTCAATTTTATTTCCACAGAAAAGTTTCCAATTTATCTCAAGATTAAAACTTAACTTCTGAATCTCTTTAACATTTGCATTGTTCCCAATGAAACTGTTAAATCATTATATCCGTAATCATAGCACCATTTAGTTCATACGTATTTCAACATACAAAACGGAACGTCATTTCCAAGACAATTCCCATTATTCCTCTATCACAAAGTCCAATTTGCTGAAACGGATGCCATGATTGTGTATGCATGGTGATTGTGTAATCTTCTCATAGAAAATGTAGTCTAGTTGATTAAAACGGCAACCTCAACACGCTGTACTATAGGCACAGCACGGAGTTCTCCTTAAATTAACATCATCAAACAACATGCACGCTCGACTCACGTGTACTATGCCATCTCCTCTGAAACTAACCAGGAATGACCCTGTTCACCTCTGTCATTTCCAGGACTATGTTTCAAATCCACCCCCACAATCCAGTCTCCTTAGGTCAGTGACCTCTTACTGGATTGGGACAGCATCTCTCGACTGTCTGTGAATTTCAGAACATAGTAGACTACACAGTATTAAAGTTACATTCTCACAGTGGTCAGTTGAAAGCAACTGACTCCTCGCTCCATTCCTGAATCTTTACATTTCTTTAGCTCAAAAGAAGTACATGCCTATCTTGTTCTCTCTCAAATAGGGCATGCTAAAAAGTTTTTTCTTCAAGTTTTTAGCCTTGTATAGTTTGTAAATCCATTTTCCATAAACACTTTCGTTATCACCATCCCTCCTGTTTGAGACATGATTCATCCCATGGCTCAAATCAGCACATAACGAAATAGATTCTTCAGTAAAATAAATTCCTCCTGTTAATTTACATAACCCACCAGTTTGGTGACACTTCCTGCATATCTCTCAAGAAAGTCACATCCACATTTCCTATTGTTAAGACACCTGTATGGCTGCCTCTTCTGCACCACATCAGCTTTAGCATTTCCAGAAAAATAAAATCAATGTTATCAGTATGAACTTCTAGTAGAGCAAACAAATTAATCAATATCTTCCCTTGCAGATCATTTAATCTTTTAACCATAGAGAACAGTAAATGAATAGGCTCTTACATTGTCAAATAGGTCACCCATCCTTTCTACCTTTCCCTGCTTACTGTATCCTAGCCTATTTAGTTCACACCCTAAGTCTCTGTTTGCCGTTGGTTTCTTCACTGAGGTTGAGACGGGCCTTCAAGAAAAGACTCCCCTTTGTAGTCAGACTTGGGCCTTAAGAGACGGTGGTGAGTAACTAACCTGACCCTATATCAATGTCCCTAACTTTCATACAATGTGACAAATGTATCCAAGACGTCCTCTCCGCTATTTTGACTGCAGTGGGTGTGGTGAGCAGTACCTGATATGGTCCTTCCCACCTTGGCTGGACCAGTTCTTTCTTTTGATATCTTTAATCAATACACAATCTCCTCGTTCAACTCCTCCACTCTTTGGTTTACTGCTTCACCTGGAACAGAACTTAGCAAAGGATATCTCTTTTCTAGTTAGTATTGTATAAAACCTGTTAACGTCTTGATCCATCTCTTCATCATGCTATGCGAAAGGTTTAAGTTGTGGTATCACCTATGATCTACCTTAATTCAAATTATTTGATATTCAACTCCTATTAGTCATGTCAGAAATTACAATCTGCTTCCTTGTTTCCTTCTTTAGAAAATCAACTGTTAGTCTAATTTATTTCACTTCAAAAAACTTCTTTCTTTCTTTTAAAACTGTTAAGTTTAAGACCTATATTGTTTCAGATTCCTCTATCTTTCCATGATATGATAAAAACCATTGTAATTATCCCAAACCAGAATTTAATCTGTATACCTCCTATATGAAATATAGACCAAATAATGTAGCTATTAACCAAACATATTTATTTATTTTTTAATATGTTCTATAAAAGGTCAGATAGGTAGAACTTCATAGCCCGTTTTGGCTGCAGTCCAAAACAAGCTAATTAGCACAAACCATCATAACCACAATTTCAGACTTAATGAGTCTTCTCAAAGGATGCACTAATACCACTCATAAAAACATCCTTATCACAGCCCAACTGTTCATCCCAAACATTGTGTCAGGCTCCTGATAAAACATCCATATAAACTTCAAATCAAAATGACAATCAAACTCCAAATAAAAGTATATTTAAGTTATTTTCTCTCTTATTGTTAACCAAATTGCATCCAATACCTTTATCAAAACTCTTTAAAAACCCTAGATTGTACTATTTTGACTTAAAATGTTCAATGTACCTTCAAAGTATATGCATATTTCCTTTTTCAGAACATCAGTGTTTAAACTAATCATCTCTTCTCATTCATAAAACGTTCTTTTGTTTCATTCCATAACCTTCCATGATCACTCTAAACCGATCTTTCATGTAACCATCTAATCACTTCATATTTTTTCACATATATTTCCTCAACCCAAAATAAAACACTTGTGAAAAACAACCCAAAATAACCCAAACTGGAAAAAGCCATCAATTGGTTCCATGTCAATGGATATTTGATGTGCAAGTTATTTAAGTCAGACAGTAATAAAGTTACAACTTCAAATAAAATCAAACCCCTAAACAAAAGACATTCCCTTTCTGTAGACCTACTGAACACAAAAACTTCCCATAAGTTTCCTAGGTTGCAATAATCGAATGAATCTTGCAGTTTGATTTCAAAATTAGCCTTCTACCAATTATCTGTAATCAATATTTGAATTTGCTTTAAACTATCGTTATCAAACTTTGTTTCATGAAATCCATGTTTAGGTTAAAACTGCTCTTAGCAATTCATGCTAGAATTACGCTACCACTCGTCACGTCAACCAAACAATGCCCTTAAGACAAAGGAAATAACTCAAAATGCTCCCTTTTCTTTTTAAACCTTTAAATTCACAATTTAACAAGTGTAACATAAGCCCGCAAAACACAAAACCTTACTCTTTAACTTCTCAAATGTCTTATCAAAAGATGTAATACAGAATACTCCTTTTGAATGTTCCTATTATTACGCTCTCAGCATGCAATGCACGGATCTCCGATCTAAAATTTGCGGACCAAAAACCCTAAATGAAAATATTTAATTGGAATATTTTGTAGTTTGTATATGGTTTAATGTAACACTTAGTTTTTACTCAATCAACCCAAATAGGGACATTGCCTATAGGCTATCTATCAACGCGCGTTTCAAACTTGAATCAACTCAAATAGCAGGCGCTGTCAAAACCTTTAAACGTTTTTATTTTCTTTGAACAACCCAGCTGGTTGGCGTTTACCTTTTATTCACTTAATTTCGCATAAGTATAACTTTTCCAATCTAATTAGAACCTATTTATGAACCAGGAGATTAGTTTATGCATTGTTATTGAATACCGTCACACATCAAAGATTTGCCGTTTATAGGCTATATAGAAGTTCGGTCGGAAAACTTCAGGAACCGTGCCTGTTTGACTAGGTTTCATAACAAATGTTGATCAAGCATTTGTTAACCACCCAACTTCGAATTCATCCAAACAAACACATCTCTCAGCATTTAATACTCACATATTGATGCAGAATTACACCCTCTGGGAATTCACCTTTGTGAGATCTCAACGAAACGGGACTCTATAGCCCCCCCCTTTCTCCATTCCTCCTCGGAATTTCTGTAACTCATATAATGTACTCAAACAACCAAAATCTTGTTAACAAATGTATGTAAATACTCATCACGTAACATCTTTCAAGAGTAACCAAATTAGTATATCAAATTTGCCTCATTCGTATATTTCTATAAATTTGGTATTTTCAATCTTTCTATTTCTCTATTAATCTGTGCATGCAAGCTACAATCTCGTTGCCATAGTTGCAAATCTAACTTCCTGGATTCTTCCCTGTCCCAGGACAGAACAGAATGCATTTCCTCCACTGGAGAAGAGTTAGCCATTAGCTATTAGCTGACCAAGCCACATCATGGATCTTTTCCTCTCAGATCCCAAAGCTATCCTAGCAAATTGTAAAAGCAACAAAGACCGCGTTCAACAGACAGCGGACTGGCAAATTCGGTCGAATCATGTCAACCTTCTGATTTCTTTCTAGGGTCAATTCTACCCTCTTACAACATGTAGCCTAAAACAATTACCCATGGTTATATTTACAACAAAACCTAATATTAACAATTCTATCAATTATTTCAATTTCAACATAAAATGTGGGGCAAAGTCTACATATGCACCTAAAATTAGGCTACTCGTCAGAGATGTTTACACATGTCTGAGTTCTGGTAGGAAAAGCCTTCAACTAGTCCATTTGATTAGGTAAATATTAATGCCACCAAACTCATACATTTCAGCAAAACAACCTCAGCAGCATCAAACACATAGTACTATTTCAATTTCAACAGAAAAATTGGGCCTCAAAAACAATCTCAGTCTCTCCGACTGGTTCACCTTGTATACACTTACTATTCAGTACTTTTTCTCTTAACAGTACCAAAGTTTACATATGCACTTTCACATATGTACTACATTGTTGTCCTTAACAACAATGTTCAATCGTACCTCAGTCACGCAGGGCTGGATCTACTCTTTTTACGTGCACACGGAGTATATTCTTTACCGTAGCCTACCTCAATATTGGCTATGAACTTTCAAAGGTTATTTACTTCAATGGCATTCTCACAGAAATTAGCTAAACTCTTTCCATTTGTTTAGGTATTTAACTACCACCAAACTCAGATGTATTTCAAATATCTCAGTTCTGGTCGGTCAGGTCTACTAATTCTGCTACCCGGATCTCCCGTCACCACTTACTTAGTATAAGGATAATAAACCTATCGCCTATTTACGTCACCAGTATGTATCAGTTTTCAAAGTTCACTAATACGCCACCAATACCGGTCACAGTAAATATGACGCCCTATAAAAGCTGCACTGGATCAATCATCAGGTTTTAGTCAGATATAGGACCAGAGTGCCTCTTTAACGATTACACTGTGGACTTTTTTTTTCTATATTTTTCCCAAAACACAAAAGTCGACTATATATATACACCATTTTATTCTTACCTTGTCCATCGAAAGCTGTGCCTCTCATAGCTAGTCCAGAATTCCATCACCTTTCCACTATCCCCCAGAAAAAATAGGCCTCTTTTTAAACAGCTATGTTTAGCTGCGAGGTTCTCCACCGTCATGCACGTCTGCATGATTTCAATTCTTGGTTATGGATGTGGAAAGGATGTTGAAACCCGGCTCTCGAAGGACCATTGTGTCAGAGATATTAATCTATCAAGCATTGCACAGTCAGTCGGTGAACAAGTTAAGAATGCTTTATTGCTTGCGGCCACAAGGAGACAAAAACATCACACGCCATTGTGCTAGAAATTTGTCTGACTAGCAACCGTTGTTGCTAGTCATTTTAAACACCAGCGCTCAGGACTGTAATTGGCTAATACAAAGTATTTAAATGTTCCATGGCTCTTCTTCATTGGCTCCTCTGCATAGACCTCGCGCGCGTGCGTGCGTGTTTGAGTGTGTGCATGTGTGCTCTTTGACCCCTGTAAGCCTCCCCCACTTTCCTTTATGGCCTCTCCAGAAAGATAGTGGTCAAGACCAGGTCCCCTTGTTTATGTAAGCCTAGTGTTACCCAGAGTTCAGATTTGGGGTTAGGCCTATCTTTGCACACAAGGAATACTCGAACACAGAATCATTCTTATACAGGATAAATATGTTACATCTTCAATTTTCCCTACAGTGTCGTTGTATGTGTGATAGTGCAGTTTCTGTGCCTGTTGGTGCAGGAGCAGAGGTGGGGGACAAACAGTCTGGTTGGGGTCCCTGGTGATGCCCGAGCCCTCCTTTCTTCAGGAAGATGAGGGACCAGGAGAGCTCCTCAGAGATGTGGACAGCCAGGAATTTGAAACTGGAGATAAAATGTTAAATTGTATTAGGCTAACACTAGTTTTACAGTAGTATTTAGTAGATCAATCTCTACATTCAGAATTATTGAGGTGAAAACTTACTTTGAGAGAATACAAGTGAACATTAAAGGCTACTAGTGACATCAAGGAGTCAATGAGTGGAAAACAAATACTTGTGCATGTTTGTAACATATTCCCTCTGCTACTTATGCACACACAGTACTGGATATAACACATCCCATATATATATATATATATCCCATATAACACATATGGAATAACAATACAGGCCTACAATGTAGATTTCCCAATATAAAATACATTGCAGTGCAACATAACAGCAATGGGTACATTATAATCAGTAACAAAACAAGTGTTATGTGTTGCATGTTATTACACAGACACATCCACGCCACAGATGGTTTGAGTCAGAAAACATAATTTTGTATTGCAAACCAAAACTTTCACTGTAGAAAGTAAGATGCAAATGTATTCTTTGGTAATTATGAAAGTGGTAAATGGCCTCAAGAGGTGAGTTTTCTTGGAGTTACATTTGAAGACATGCAGCTCTTTCTTAGTGATCCTATTGCCACCATGTGAAGGGAAGTAATGTTATAATATATATCTCTTAAGACTTTAGCAATGTCATAATATAAATATCTTAGTTAAGACAACTACTGAGTAACACATTTCATTACCAATGTTTCATTTTTCTTGCACTGAGGTTTTAGGGACTAGGAGGTCTTCAGAAATGTGGACTGTTATGGCGGATTTTCGATAAAGTACTGTGATAATATGAACGGTCAAGGCAATGCGGTTTCAATACAATTTATTTAGATTATACCAGTATAGATTCAAACAAGGCCTTGCTGACCAGTCACCAAGAAGGATAGTGTCAATTTCACGAATCGTTCATGGGAGTGGTGGCGACAGTAGGGAAAGCCCCCCATTATATAACATACAACCAAATGTACCTCATCAATCAATGCATACCTTCTTCTGGTTGGTCAGTATTGATTAGTGACAGTTAGGATGATAAAACTCTGAGACCAGTGTCTCTTGCCCTTTGATGTAATCTCCTATAATCAGAACACCGGCTCCTATAGTCTGTATGCAAATGCTTCATGGCAAAGAGGTCAGCTTTATATCTCTATATCTCTCCAACCCCCACCTAGACATTCTGACTCTTACATCATAAAACAACACCATAAATACCTTCTACAGTGCAACTTACTTTTAACATCTTAAAGAAACAGAACTATGTCAAAAACTGCCACTACAGGACACCAGGGAAATTGAAACTGGAGACAAAGATACATTTGTTTAGGGTAATATTAGTTTACAGTAGTATCAAGTAGATCAAAATCTATACATTAAAAATGATCGTGGTCACAAGTTACTTTAAAATAATTGCATGTAATCACTATCAGTTACATCAACAGTCCATGAGTGGAAAACAAATACGTGTACAAGTTTGTAACATGTTCCCAGTACTACTAACACGCCCCAGGTAGCCAGCCGAATCGGGCCGATTGTGGTTAAGTGCCGGCGCACTCGGCTGTGTTCTGGCATTGGATCGCCGACATTGAGCCGGCTCTGGCCCAGAATAGGTTGCCAGATTTGGCTAGGTTTTGGTTGTGCGGATATGGGCCGACTGCGGCCGAGAATTGGCATATTTCAACCAAATTATGGAGTTATCTGGATCAATTTATTAATAACATTTGAGTGTTGGGAGTTGTGGTTTGGGCTTGTTCTGTATTTCAATAAAAAAATAAGGATACTTTTTGTTTGTATCGTATTCTTGATATGCCAGTATTTGTAGTTTGAACTAATATTTGTATCATACTTGCACAAAATTTGAAAGACAATGTGGTATTGTTCAATGTTACTGATAACAGTTGATTGACATGTATGTTTAACCAATAGGAAGCCGTATGTTGATAGGCTTGGGACCAATAGGATGAGGGAGTGAATGTGGGGTGCGGGGGTCAGTTACGGAATGAGCAACTGATTAAGGGGAGGTACTACTGTTGAATAGAAGAAGAAAAAATCCTGTTATTCTATCAGAATGAAACTATACCACATGAATATATCCATAAATATAAGATATATTTGTATTATGACTTTTAGTCCCCCCCCCCAATAAATTATGCAAATGACATGTTTTCTCATTAAATATGCGCTAATTTGCATACAATGTAGAACACGGTAACTACCTCATAGATGAAGTCAGAACTTTTTGGTTTGTTTTAACAGGATCAATAACTAAATGGTTAGAAATCATCAGAGGCTTTTGTCAAAATAATGTTTTTACAGTTAATTATGTTGAAATGCACTTGACAAGTGCTAAAATACTATGTTTTGCCTCTTTTTTGGTTTATAATACAACATAAAATGAGATTGACAAAAGATATTTGAAAATCCCTTTGAACATGTCTAGATAATGTAATTACAAAGCAGCATATAAAATTGTATGGCTTTACCTATTATGAGCCAAGAGTTAACTAATTTGACATGTGTGCTAGATGCCATTTTGAGAAAATCGCTGTTAAACATTTAGAAGTGTTAGAACGGGTTCTCTCTAACGCTCTGTGTTCCCACCCTCACTGCCATGACAAAAAAGTTAATAGCATTATATGATTTGGCTATCCATATGCTTAAGAGAATAAGCTTTCCAACAATATATAATTCATTTAAGTTATTTCTTAACTTGCTGAGACAAATTTCAATGAAAGATGGTAACATACCATGATTTAAGGTTTTCTTTACTCGGCGAAGGCAGTATAAAATCATAAAAATTATATATTTTTTACCAAATTTGGGCAATATTTGTGGCATGTTATGAAAGTTAACTAGTTATAGAACCAAAATATCAAACAATATCAAACAATATCCAAAATGACAAACTGAACAAAAATCTGGGTTTTTGCCTGTAGTACCTGGCCTTAAACATGTCAACCGTAGTACACAGTCTGTCTCACGCGCATTATTAAGCGAACTTGACAGACAACACAATTTTAACTGGCCGCGGGAATATAGGCTACTCGCGCACCCATCCAGCGCTTGTGTGTGAGAGGCGCTCACATTTTCAACTGTCATTCTGTTAACGGTCGTTAGAGGGAGCAGTTCGGTGTCAGGTAAGGCCATTGAAATAGAGAAATACACTATGATAGGCTACTTTACGGGATATTTAATATTAAAATGATAATGTGTTGCTAAGTCTAGCTTACGTTAGATAATGTTTATGATATTTAGCTTACTAGTATTAGTAACCTAGCTAGCCTAGTCTAATGATGTGTTGCAGCTAGCTACTATGTGTCAGATTTGGATGGACTTGTTACAGTATAGCCTACCACCATCGAGCGAATGAACAAGCTAGAGCTACCATTTAGTATTTACAGTTTTCTATTAGCCTATAACCATTACAGTAGCTAGGTAAGGTGACCCTGCTGATGTGACAGTTGAATAACCTCGGAGCTAACGGCTAAAATAAAATACATTGCGCGAGCGAATGAACTAGCTCAGCTAACAAGGGACGTCCTGGGGACGTTCGGTGACGTTCCTATTTGGTCCCCTATAGGTTATACCGTGACGTTATCCTTAGGACGTTCTTTGGACGTTATTAAAGTTCCTAAAAGGTCACAATTTTGTCAATTATTAGTAAACTTTCAGGGGACGTTCCAGGAACGGTAGGCTATACGTTCCAGGAACGTCCCTGGTTGGTTATGATATAACATTATGTTAAACATTTTCGGGGGACATTTGGGACGTTCCAGGAACGTCCCTGGTTGGTTATGATATGACATTATGTTTAAAAAAAATCGGGGGACATTCGGGACGTTCCAGGAACGTCCCTTGTTGGTTATGATATGACATTATGTTTAAAAAAAATCGGGGGACATTCGGGACGTTCCCGGAACGTCCCTTGTTGGTTATGATATGACATTATGTAAAAAAAAACATTCGGGGGGTTCCAGGAACGTCATTCGTTGGTCATAGCGGTGGTGTCATTCTGTGATGTGACTTGCTCGAGCTATACTAGTCTACTGTCACTATGCACAACAAAATCTGTAGTGTTGATTTGAGTTAAATTCCCAGTGTAAATTATTCCGAGTGAATGGGTGATTTGTGTGTTATTTTAACACTTGCAGTGCTGAAAAAGCTCTGTGGGGGGCGTCATTTCAAGGAGTCAGGAGCATATTTTGGAGTTACTTTCCACATCCGTTTTTTTCGCGCTCATTGTCGAGAACGACATCTGTCGTTACTGATTTACCGTGCCAGTGAATTAAGCGCGCCCAGAAGAACTGTGGTGTGGGATTGGGACATTCGGTTTAAAAGGTAAGAACCACATTTATCAATGTATAAAGGGTTGTTAGTCGTTATTTAAACCATGTTTTAACATTATGTGGGGTGTGATGCAGTCGATGTGCCAACGTGTGGATTAATGGAATGTACTTGCTAGTTTATAGTTAGCTCCAGCTAGCTAGGTAGTTGCTAACGTAGCTAGGTTAGCTAAGTAACGTTTGTTAGCCTACTAGTACTGTACATGTTTCCCTTAAGTTTATCAACTGTACGTTAACGTTAGAGGTAAAATATACGTGTTTAAATGTAAAACGTTTTAACAGTGTATTTACTTTTGTTCTATTAAGATACGAGTCAGGGTTTTACACTAGGTAACTGAAAATGTGTGGGGGTGGGGCGTCATCGTTTTTTTTTATATGGGGACGGTTGGTGTGTGAGAACATTTCTGTCAGGAATATTCGGTTTAAAGGATGAGAACCACATTTATCAATTTCAGTCTAAGCTTAGTTAGTACAGCAACTGTTAACGATACAATGAAGTTAGCATGTTTTAATAGAGCTAGCTAACGGTGTTTCAAGAAAATCTGTCATTTAATGTGGCGTCGTCGTTGTCAGGTTCAAAATTCTGTGTGCACGAAGCAGAGAGAGTAGGGTCCAATTGCAGCGCTCCCTCCTCAGGCCCCTCTAAACCGGAACTCTCTCCTCAGGCCCCTGAAGCCGGAACTCTCTCCTCAGGCCTCTTTTTTCCATTAAGATATCAGAGCCTGTTTAAGGAAAGCCTTGCCACTCGTCATTAAGCCCCATTGTACCGAATTTTGTTGCAGTTCCACCAGAGTTCCACTGGGAGTGATCGCGGTCGAGTGCAGAATGAATGGGAGTCTATGGAGCTAAACGGCTATATTGGCCTCTTTCACCTGATTGTCGTTGAGAAATCTCAGATTTTATTGTAGTTTTTGCATGTTCAACATGGAGTATAGGTCGAAAATTGGATGAACGAGTAGTTATGTCCTTTAGATTTCTTACAGGGTGAGTCGTTGTTGCCCATAACACGCTAGCATTCTGCTAATGATGCTGATTGGTTAATGACGAACGGATTACGACAGGAGATCCCGCTTAATGTTATCCGAAGCGGAACCAGAATGTCAGAGCACTTCTACGTGCATTCTCTGAGAATGTTAAGGTGGACTTTTTCGCCCAAGTTATTTTTTTCTCCGCAGCAACTTTTTTGGGGGTTGCTGGCACTTTTATTTGACTTTATTTGACTATAGTTTTGAATGTAGCCTACTGGACATTTACACGGCAAATAAATTGAATTTCAGTCCTTGTTGTGTTATTCTTGTATTCAGTAATACAGGATACATAGTACAGTATTGCCACCTTAAAATAAATAAAAACAGCCAATGTCCCGCTCAAAAGTGATAAATATCAATACAAATTAGAAAAATAATAAAATGCCTCGCAGATGTGCAATGATGAATTGTTCAAATAGTGGGAAAGAGTTATCCTACTTCTCATTTCCCAAGGACAAAAAAAGGTAACGTATGTTCCTATGTTAATTGCCAGAGCCTACCTGAAATTACGGGGTTCATATGGGAGGGAAAGTTGGCTAAATGCCAAGTGGGCTAATGTCCAACTCAGCCAATTTGCGAGGGCTACCACCGATAGCAATGATACGTGATGGGCTCTTCCCTTACTCGATTACTGCATACAAATGGTTTTGTTAATATATTTAACTACGGTAAGTACTTCACTGAATCAGCCTCTACAGACTGAATGAGTTTCTTAAGAGTTACCTAATATGTGGCCTGATGACCTTGTATAGATGGAAGTCTACACCATATCACTTAATCCTAAACAAAATTGATGTATGTCGTGGGGAAAGTTCTATTCGCACTGTGTAGATCTGAATTGTCAAGAGATGCGGTTTCAATAGTTTATTTAGTTTGTACAAATTAAGAATGAACAGAGTACTCTGGACCCGTCATAGTGAAAGACATGCAGATGTACCTACACGTCGTTCGAGAGTGGTCCAGAACAAAGGAAACATCTCACTTTTATGAACAAATGTCAATAATCAATCAACACAGTGGAAAACATTTCTAACACGTGTAATAACAGAGAGAGCCGGACCTGTGTTGACATAGCTCGAAAGAAAAGGAAGAGACCCTAGCCCGTCTACGTATATATTAGATAGCTTACCGTAAAGCAGTATCTCTGGTCGTAAAATGTGTATGACGTCACGGACATTTAAAAAAGTATTTTTAGAACAGAAAAACGACTTCAAAAAAATCTAACACCCAGCAGTTAGTACTTTTTTTGCCTCCCCTTTCGAATTCCAAATTCAAATTACTAGAAAAAAAATAATATCCAGAGAAAAGTGGATTTTTAGGGGTATAGCTCCATAGACCTCCATTCATTCTGCACTCGACCGTTAGCGCCATCATATGGAACTAGTGTGGAACTGCAACCAGTTCAGAACCCGGAAGTATCCCGAGAGTGGGAGTTCTCTTAGATTATACATTCTCTGGAGATATGCTTTTTTCATGTGTATCCGAGGTATTAGCGCCACCACTGGTCGGAGGATATTGTAGGCTATTTCCGGAACTCTCTCCCCATGCCCCTTTTTTCATGTGTATGCGAGGTATTAGCGCCACCACTGGTCGGAGGATATTGTAGGCTACTTATATTAATAGGCTTACTTACATTGAACTTCGGTTTTAGCATAAGTCAATTGTGTTTTGGCGTAAGTCAATAGTGTTTAAGATAGGGGAAATTAGCATTGCGGCTAGTGTTAGCTACGTATGGCGAACATTACGAACATTATCACAAAATATTGTTTTAAAATGATTAAATTAGCTGGCTATCACCACATTGATATAATGATCATACACATAGAGGGAAGATCATTTATCGGTTTCATTTAGCAGACTTGGATAGGAACGCATATTTCAACTTGGAAATGACCATTGTCCCTGCAGTTTTTGTGACACTTGCAAATGTCTACAAAAAGAAAGAGCAAATCAAAATAAAGTGGATCTATAGCCTACAGTGAATTACATAGATTGCTAAAAATTATTGTTTCTCATAAAGCAATCATGTTATGTTTTGCAGCGACAAAAAAGGTATTAGGACCATCGTTGGTCGGAAGATGTAGCCTATTGCATTTATATACGTAAGCCAATGGGAATTTTAAATATTGCATATGGGACATCCAAAACGCCATACGTAACGCTAGCCGCAATTCTAATTTCCCCTATCTTAAACCGAAGTTCAATGTAAGTGAGCCTATTAATATAAATAGCCTACGTTATCATCCGACAAGTGGTGGCGCTAATACCTCTGATACACATGAAAAGAGGGGCATGAGGAGAGAGTTTCGGCTTCGGGGCCTGACGAGAGAGTTCCGGTTTAGAGGGGCCTGAGGAGGGAGCGCTGCAATTGGACCCTATTGAGCAGAGATGCATTTTTTTGTTGGTGATGGTGGCCTGCACAAGGCTTTTGGCGTCTTCACTCCGGTCATATTTTCCTCGCGCAGTTTGCGTCCTTCATGTTTAATTGCGCTGGTGCAGAATTGTACTAGATTTTTTTCCTGCATATACTGAATTTCCCTCACGGGATAAATAAAGTATTTATCTATCTAAGCAATCTTCACTGTTGTTGGTTTCCACTTAAATATAAGCTAACATCTCCCCGCTTATTGCTTCCATTAGGTGCAGTTTCAGGATGTACCATGTTGCTGAAGGTGAAATATCATCCAGAGCTGACCGCAGCATCACCCCAGTCTCCATCACTGAAGCATCGCCCCAGTCTCCATCACTGACCGACCTGACCGCAGCATCGCCCCAGTCTCCATCACTGAAGCATCGCCCCAGTCTCCATCACTGAAGCATCGCCCCAGTCTCCATCACTGAAGCATCGCCCCAGTCTCCATCACTGAAGCATCGCCCCAGTCTCCATCACTGACCGACCTGACCGCAGCATCGCCCCAGTCTCCATCACTGAAGCATCACCCCAGTCCCCATCACTGAAGCATCGCCCCAGTCTCCATCACTGAAGCATCGCCCCAGTCTCCATCACTGAAGCATCGCCCCAGTCTCCATCACTGAAGCATCGCCTTAGTCTCCATCACTGAAGCATCGCCCCAGTCTCCATCACTGACGCATCGCCCCAGTCTCCATCACTGACGCATCACCCCAGTCTCCATCACTGAAGCATCGCCTTAGTCTCCATCACTGACGCATCACCCCAGGAGAAAGGGGAAGAGACCCTTCAGCCATCTAGTCATCCATGATGCGGTGATCATCATCATCATCATCATCTTCAACCGCTTATCCGGAGTCGGGTCGCGGGGGCAGCAGCTTGAGCAGGGAACCCCAAACTTCTCTTTCCCGGGCCACATCAACCAGCTCTGACTGGGGGATCCCGAGGCGTTCCCAGGCCAGCGTGGAGATATAATCTCTCCACCTAGTCCTGGGTCTTCCCCGAGGCCTCCTTCCAGCTGGACGCTCCTGAAACACCTCCCTAGGGAGGCGCCCTGGGGGCATCCTTACCAGATGCCCGAACCATCTCAACTGGCTCCTTTCAACGCAAAGGAGTAGCGGCTCTGCCCCGAGTTTCTCACGAATGACTGAGCTTCTCACCCTATCTCTAAGGGAGACGCCAGCCACCCTCCTGAGAAAGCCCATTTCGGCCGCTTGTACCCGCGATCTCGTTCTTTCGGTCATTACCCAGCCTTCATGACCATAGGTGAGGGTAGGAACAAAGATAGACCGGTAGATTGAAAGCTTTGCCTTACGACTCAGCTCTCTTTTCGTCACAACAGTGCGGTAAAGCGAGTGCAAAACCGCCCCTGCTGCTCCGATTCTCCGGCCTATCTCACGCTCCATTGTTCCCTCACTCGCAAACAAGACCCCGAGGTACTTGAACTCCTTCACTTGGGGTAAGGACTCATTCCCTACCTGTAGTAGACAAACCATCGGTTTCCTGCTGAGCACCATGGCCTCAGATTTAGAGGTGCTGATCCTCATCCCAACCGCTTCACACTCGGCTGCGAAACGATCCAATGAGAGCTGAAGGTCACAAGTCGATGATGCCATCAGAACCACATCATCCGCAAACAGCAGAGATGAGATCCTTAGCCCACCAAACTGCAACCCCTCCCCACCACGACTACGCCTTGATATCCTGTCCATGAATATCACAAACAGGATTGGTGATAAAGCGCAGCCCTGGCGGAGGCCAACCCCCACCGGAAACGGGTCCGACTTACTACCGAGAACCCGTACACAGCTCTCGCTTTGGGCGTACATAGATTGGATGGCCCTGAGAAGGGACCCCCTCACCCCATACTCCCGCAGCACCCCCCACAGTATCTCCCGGGGAACCCGGTCATAAGCCTTCTCCAGATCTACAAAACACATGTAGACTGGATGAGCAAACTCCCAAGCTCCCTCCAGGATCCTTGCGAGAGTGAAGAGCTGGTCCGTTGTTCCACGGCCCGGACGGAATCCGCATTGTTCCTCTTCAATCTGGGGTTCGACTATCGGCCGAACCCTCCTTTCCAGCACCTTGGAGTAGACTTTGCCGGGGAGGCTGAGAAGTGTGATACCCCGGTAGTTGGCACACACTCTCTGGTCCCCCTTTTTAAAAATAGGAACCACCACCCCGGTCTGCCACTCCTTCGGCACTGTACCCGACTTCCACGCAATGTTGAAGAGGCGTGTCATCCAAGACAGCCCCTCCACACCCATTGCTTTCAGCATTTCTGGACGGATCTCATCAACCCCCGGGGCTTTGCCACTGTGGAGTTGTTTAACTACCTCAGTGACTTCCACCAGGGAAATTGACGATGATCCCCCATCAGCCTCCAGCTCTGCCTCCAACATAGAGTGTGTGTTAGTCGGATTCAGGAGTTCCTCAAAGTGCTCCTTCCACCGACCGACTACCTCCTCAGTTGAGGTCAACAGCATCCCATCCTTACTGTACACAGCTTGGATGGTTCCCCGCTTCCCCCTCCTGAGGTGCCGGATGGTCTTCCAGAAACACTTCGGTGCCGACCGAAAGTCCTTCTCCATGGTTTCTCCGAACTTCTCCCACACCCACTGCTTTGCCTCTGACACAGCCGAGGCTGCAGCCCTTCGGGCCTGTCGGTACCTTGCAACTGCCTCAGGAGTCCCCCGAGATAACATATCCCGGAAGCACTCCTTCTTCAGTCGGACGGCTTCCCTGACCACCGAGGTCCACCACGGCGTTCGAGGGTTACCGCCCCTTGAGGCACCTAAGACCTTGAGACCACAGCTGCCCGCTGCGGCTTCAGCAATGGAAGTTTTGAACATCGACCACTCAGGTTCAATGCCCCCAACCTCCACAGGGATGTTAGAAAAGCTCTGCCGGAGGTGCGAATTAAAGATCTCTTGAACGGGGGCCTCCGCCAGACGTTCCCAGTTCACCCGCACTACCCGTTTGGGCTTACCAGGTCTGTCCAGATTCTTCCCCCACCCTTTGACCCAACTCACAACCAGATGGTGATCGGTTGACAGCTCCGCCCCTCTCTTCACCCGAGTGTCCAAAACATGCGGCCTCAGATCAGATGATACGATCACGAAATCGATCATCGATCGTCGGCCTAGGGTGCTCTGGTACCATGTACACTTATGAGCATCCTTATGTTCGAACATGGTGTTCGTTATAGACAAACCATGACCAGCACAGAAGTCTAACAACAAACGACCACTCGGGTTCAGATCGGGGAGGCCGTTCCTCCCAATCACGCCTCTCTAGGTGTCTCCATCATTGCCCATGTGATGTGGTGATACGTAAGTTAAATCACACACATGCACGTATAGCCTCCAACAAAAAATATATTGCAGCACATTCAAGTGGTGCACTTTCCTCACTTTTATCTGAATTTTTTTCCTTCAAAACCGCTTAACGTTATGATCTCCAGTAGGGCTGGGCGATAAATCGATAAAAATAACTATCGAAGTAATGACTTCCCTTGATAAAGATATCGTAACATTAATTTATTTTCAATAATGTCGATAGAGAATAATTAGGAACAGCAGTCCGTTTAATTTTTGTGATGCAGCGGGAAGTTGCGGAGAAATTGTATCCGCCCACTAAAATACACAGAGTACCTTGTGTGGAGTAGCATGAACCACGGGAAATGAGTCTTGTCGATAGTCATGGCGAGGGGGCATCTTCCCCCTCGGAGAATGAAGAAATAGTTGATAAAAAAGGTTCGTCTTCCTCATTTGGAAGTGGTTTGGCTTTCTAAGTAACGACAAAGAGCAGAGCAAGACTGGTAACACGACCAACCTTTTCTACCACTTGAAACAAAATCACGCCATGGAACACGCAGAAAGCTTGCTTATTTTCTATTTTCTGTTCATCACTTCTCAGGGTTTTTAGCCTTTCACATTGTTTTGTGAATGTTTAACATGTTATAAAAATTGTGATCAATATTTAACCTAGAGACCATAGACTTGGTCTTTGTTGTAACTACCTCAACATAAACTGTCATTCGCTAGACGTTCTAATGCAGATTGACATGCACTTTATTTATTTTTATTTTGTATATCTTGTTCATAACTTGTAAGAGCTTATATCGTTCTAAAAAGAAATTTTGGGAGTTTACAATAAAAAAAGAAACATTGAAACCTTTGGTTTGTACAGGCGTTGTTGTCTGAAGCAAATATCTACCTTTGAAACAGACTTAGTTAATATCGTCTTATATCGTTATCGAATGAAAATAGAAATATCTATCGTGATAATTTTTTACCCATATCGCCCAGCCCTAATCTCCAGTGTCTGTTTGTGTGGGGAGGGGCGGTTGATACTGTTGCATGGTTCATTTTGTACCACTGTTTCACTCTACACTTACGTATGCTTAACATTCACTGTAGGCGACAATGCTTTATATAATACACTGTATTATAGTTTTTCCACAACTCTGCTGACAAATAGACAAACAAACAAGCCACAGTGAAAACAACCTCCTTGGGCGGTAATGGAGATTTCCAACACTTTTCCCACCATTACTACCATATGACTAGTTACAGTCATATGAATATTTTTGTTTAGGTGCCTGCAGCCGTTCATTTCCGAGTGTGGACTGCCAGAAGGTGGATGAGGCCATTGCGGTTACATTGAAACATGCTCCCCACCGCAGATCAACTAACCAGGTATATAAACTGTGGGAGAAATTGAAGATGTAACATATTTATCCTGTATAAGAATGATTCTGTGTTACAATATTCCTTGTGTGTGGGGAGAGGCCTAGCCCCAAATCTGAACTCTGGGTAACACTAGGCTTACATAAACAAGGGGACCTGGGCTTGACCATTATCTTTCTGGAGAGGCCATAAAAGAAGTGGTGAAGGCTTACAGGGGTCAAAGAGCACACATGCACACACTCAAACACGCACGCACACACGCGCGCAAGGTCTATGCAGAGGAGCCAATGAAGAAGAGCCATGGAACATTTAAATACTTTATATTAGCCAATTACAGTCCTGAGCGCTGGTGTTTAAAATGACTAGCAACAACTGTGCTGTCCTTGTGGCCGCAAGCAATAAAGCTTTCTTAACTTGTTCACCGACTGACTGTGCAATGCTTGATAGATTAATATCTCTGACATAAACATATTATATACACTTATCCAAACATACGTATGGATCAGTCAATTGAAGGGGTGGATGGGTGCAAATGTATAGCGACATTGTATGCATTTTGGTATTGCCATTTTTATTGTTGTACACAATTATTAATTTTGTTTTGATTGTGTTAATGTTTATACAGTTGATTGATGTTGATTAAGCAGAATATGGAAACCCGTTATTGCAAATTGGGTTATTTACAACATTTAAGTAAGCTATAAGAGTCAATAAGATAACATTTATGTTAATATATTAATGCATTACTTTATAATTCTCACTAGGTAAAAGCAGGTAAAATTGCTCTGTTGTCTAACTGTAGCTAATTGTTGCAGGTGTTGATTTCGGATGAACTGGTGGAGGACGAGGAGGAGGGGAAGAAGGAGGAGGGGGACAACGAAGTGGATGGGGAGGAGGAGGAGGGGGACAACGAAGTGGAGGAATAGGAGGAGGATGAGGGGGAGGAGGAGGGGTTGACAATCAAAATATAAGACAATTAATTCAGGCCTTAAAAATCTATTTAAATAAAGTGTTTGTTTATACTTTAAATAGTGTTTTTTTTTCTTTAAGCATACACATAATAAGTTACTGTAAATAACCCCATAAAAGGTTTAATTTGGGGTTGATTGCCTGCTTTGCATTTGCCTTATTGATCTTTTGTGTGCCTAAATGATCATGTATTGTTTGAATAATTTATTGATGTTTTATGCCACCTTCTCTCTTACATATAATTAGGACTTTTATTTTGACAAGGTAAAAGCTATCGCAGATTGGTCTGTAATACTCTGAACTTGTTATGATTACAGATTTTGTGACGAACGGATGCACATGCATCCGTTTATGAAGTTTTATAGTTTAATAGACCCGTATAAGGCTACAGCTCTTACGGTGGTGATAGTTTACTTTATGGAATGTTTTTTCTATGCAAAGGAAGAAAATCAAGTAGCCTACATTTAACCAGCAGTAAGTTTAATGCCACTATACATACGGGGATCCGTTACAGTTACAATACACAAGGTTGTATACTTTGTATACAATAAATATCCATTAAATGCATACATGTAACTATAAATTAGGGTTAATATTGATTGATTCTGCATTTGGTATGCGAAAGTTATCAGGACGTCGCAAGGGAACGTCCCCATGACGTTGGAGACAAACGTTCCCTGAACGTCCCCTAAATGGTATGAGGACGTTACATGGACGTCCCGGGGACGTTTGTCTGCGACGTCCCCAGGACCTTTAGGGAACCCTACAAAAAGACGTCACGGGGACGTTACATGGACGTCCCGGGGACGTTTGTCTGCGACGTCCCCGGGACCTTTAGGGAACCCTACAAAAAGACGTCACGGCGACGTTCCCTTGCGACGTCCTGATAACTTTCGGGGACGTTCAGGGGACGTCCAGGGGACGTCATTTTGTTAGCTGGGGAGCTACTAGTAGCGAGCTGGGAGTCAATGTTAATTTACACATACGATACTGATGGTAAACTTTCAAATAAACGATCAATGATGAACAAATATTAATGGACAATACAACTATTAATCTACTATGCAGCATATAGGTAAACAACTTACCAGTTTCTTGTGTTCATCACGAATGACCGCCCTTGCTGAAGTTCCGCCCTTGCTGGGGCGAAATAAATTTTGATTTGATTTGATTTGAACTTGTTCAAGTGCAGTAAACAATTGTCGCGATACTTTACGTAATTACCCCCTTCAGTCCCATGATAAGTTAACATTATAAGTGTATTTACCAACGAAAACAGAACATTTAGCCTACTGAATTTACATACTTCAATGCTGTAGAGCATATATAGCCTTTAGTATATAAATAAAAATATAAATGTTGTGAAACCGTTATTTTAAGATGTAGATATACCCATATGCAAGATTACGTAATATTATATCCTTGTCTTTGTACTAACTCGTTTTCTCTCTTTTCCCATTTTCCCTATGACTGGACCTTGAAGACTCAGTTTCAAGCTCTTCTTAATAGGTAATTCTTACCTTCCCTTAACCTTAACATTATGGCTTCCTATTGGGCAAAACTGAGGAGAATCATAAGCAAGACAAAGGAAACAGAAAATGACATATTGAGTCAGTTTGAAATACAAGTTGCAAATCAGGACAGAAATGAAAATACATCAGTATGCCGTGAGACTAATGAGGACAATGAGGAGTGTCCGGTTGATAATACAATTGACGAAGAGGTTAGCCAAAGGGCAGATTCAAGTGTTTCTTCAGACTCATATGAGAGTGACTCTTGTGAGAGTGACTCTTGTGGAGACATACCTGGCTGGAGTCTTAATCTTGCGATAAAAATGTTCACACCAATAAAATGGGTTCGCGTTTAACTGACAGCACTAGTTGCTATGTTACAAGAAACAAGAAAACAATGCGATTGGCCAACGCTAGCGTTTAACGTTTCTCATTACATAAAGTTGAGAATATTTCAGCTCGCAACGCTTCACTCGCCTTCCCACAATGATCTACGCAAGCGTTAACGCCCGGCTTCATTGAAAATAAATTGGAAACTGAAATATTAAAATAAACTTAAATATTGTGTAAAAGTGGTATTTTGATCGATATTGTGAGTAGCCTACATGAACCCAAGTCTGCAAACTTGGCCATGACTACAACAGTGAGTGACCTAGAGAACTAGGCTACAACTCTGTATTAACTTGTCTAACGGTGGGTGTCCACTACATCGGAGCAGAGCGGCACGGAGCATCGGCTTCCAATTCATTAGTGTGTTTGCTGACAAGCAAAAACACTATTGTTATCCTGCATACTTATTATTAATTTTCCTCCCACTTTTTTCTGCCGCCTACTAGTTTCACACCGTTTAAGCTAGAAACACTGTTAAAACTTCACTTGATTTAGTCTGAACTGATTTAGAGTGCTATTACGTTTATCACAGATAACTTAAGTTTTTAAGTTATTAAAGTTTAAAGTGCTTAAAAAAATGAATGGGTTTCAAAGGTTCAGAATGTTCAAGTCAAATTCAATTGTGACGTCATGCACTGACAACTGTTTCTCACCGAGTCAATCTTCTACACTGTTTAACACTTTCTTGCTTGAATATGCAGACTTTTTCAAATAATATACTTGAACTGTTTATACCATTTTGATGTAGGGCTTTCTAATGATGTAAATATTTATATGATTACGTTAGGCAAATCATCCTTTATCAAGACGATTTCACAGAGCCATTCTGACAAAAATCTTCTCCGTCGTCAATACTGTTTTAGAAAACGTCATTTTTAACCACTTTCAATACAAGATAGAGGACAGGTTCAGGGCTGCCAACTTTTCAAAAAACCTTGGCATGAGATTTGGTAGCTGGGTAGAGTCATCATTGACAGGGGGAGCTGCGCAATTCTATATTATCGATATTATACACTACTATCTGGGCCGGAGTGGGACCCATTTTCAGCCTGGCAGTGTAATGGCGAAAGCCAGCCCATTCCCTACCAGGGGCCGAGCCATACGTCGAAAAATCGGGGTTTAACCCGAGCCTAGGAACTAGACAATGTTTTGAGGCGAGGTGAAATCCGAACTTCACATGTGCGTGTACGCAATTTTTTGCATTAATTACAGTGCAAAATAGTTTTTGAGCTTTCTGTAGGCTAATATAAACATTTTGTTGGACTCATATTGTATTATTCTCCGGAAATTATAACCCAAATTTGATTTGGACCTGAAAGATTCAGGGCTTTTGAGAAAACATACTTTTCCCTTGCAGGATTTATGAAGTGAAAGATCTTTATTTTTTACCTACCTTTTTCAGTTCCTCCTGGCATCTTTTCCCCATAAATTTTATTATTTTCGCATCAGCTTAATCTTGCTTACTCCACAACAAAAAAATGATTGTTTAGGGTTGTCTCAGTGGCAACAACCTTACACGCACTTGTGTTTGAGAAAGAGACCCAGCTAGCATGTGACCAACGGGCCACCAGCGTTTTTTGGGAGGCACGCCGTTAGTGGCTTGCAGCGGTGGGGCCTCCGGTGGCGGACCATCGTCAAGCCGATAGTCGGCAATTACTCAGTGGTCCGCCAGTGTTTCATGGGCGACATGCCGATAACGTCAACCTTCAGCTGTTTTCTGTTTTTGTTGTTGATATTATTGATGGTGAATAACAACAACAAATAGGCTAGCCTATTTACACTCATGGACGTTACATCAATACACGTAGGCTATTTACATGATCGAGCTTTTACGCAAGACCAATAAACAAAACTTGACGTCAAACTTTAGCTGTTTTCTCTTTTTGTTGTTGATATTATTGATGGTGAATAACAAGAACAAATAGCCTAATTACACTCATGGACGTTACATCAATACACGTACATTTACATGTAGCCTGCGGAACTGAGACCCACACAGGACACAAACTTTTCCCGGGTTCGTTTATTAACTGCTGCTCGTGCTATGGAATTATTTGAAGATACACTTGCGCGTGAACACGAATCTAACTACAACTGCCAACGTCTTGATGTCCAGTACAGTCATAATCAAGGTGAGTGAAACACGTACACTGTACTACCTAACTATTTAATGATAAAATTATTCAATTAAATTGGGATTAAACGTCGATGTGTATAGGCTATGGCTCTGTGTATGTTGTCAAATGTTTCCGAATGAGTTTCCGTTTTAGTTTTAACGTTAATAGCTAGTCTTGTAGCTAGTAGGCTAGCTGTTACTGTATCATATTCGATATCCGCCTGTCAGACAGTTGTCAGCTGACTTCTAAATAAAGAAGTTGGTATCGGTAAGTAAGTAGCTAGACGTTGCCAACCAGGTAGCTGTGACGGTGGTGGCTCCCCTTCCCAGATCTCTGTCACCAGAGTTTTGACATTCCCCAACACGCACTCACACCTGCACCTCATTTACCTGATTAGATGCTATATATACCAGCTTAGCTGTTTGTCCATTGCGAAGTCTTGTTTGTTGTTACCTGCATTTCCGAGCGTTTACCAAGCCTATAGATATATGTGTACCAGACCTTTGTTCTCGCCTCGACTATTCTTCTGCTCTTCCCTTTGGATACCTAGAACCGGAGATAACGACCCCTGCCCGACAACTGTACCTGCTCTGCCTAGTCTCTGACATTCCTGCCAGCCCCTGTTCGACCCAAGCCTGTGACCCGACCATCCTTTGGATTTGCCTGCCTTGTTGTTTGCCTGTTGCCGACCTTTGCCTGTCTGACTACTCTGTTCATTAAAGCCCGCACCTGGATCGCTACCGCTACTCCTGAGTCTGGTTCATTACAGTAGCAAACGGGAATCGACTACTGGGCAAATAGCTATAACTAGCTTCTATAGCCAACTGTCGTACTGTACAGTCGTAGCTAGATAGATTGCGAGATGTTCCTGTCAAGTGACAGTTGGAGTTGGCTAGATTACCTCAGCTGTTCTAAAACTATGGTACGTCACTGGTGGTACGCGTGCTCTGTTATATCCCAGTGGTAGGCTGTGTTTAACAACTGCACAGGCCCTCGACTGTTGCCAAGCAACATATAAACATTTGCTGCACACTGCTTTGCTACTTTGTGTCATCTGTCATGTGATGTCTGTACGTTTCCATTTTTAGTGCAATCTGTGAAACAAGATGTACATTTTAATCTTTGCAGTGTGAAGTTTGTTACAATCTAAAATGGTTAACAATTTATGTATCTAAAGGATGTTAAAACACTTGAAAGATAAGTGATCTAATAGTTCCACTGCAGTCATAGTATGTTATATATTATATACTATATTATATTACAGTTATACTAGCACTCAGTCTATTATCAAATCAAATTAGACTACTTGGTCTAAACTGTTTAATAAACAGCATTGCACTAATTGTATAATTTGTCTTACTTGGCAGATATCCAGTCTACTTGGGCCTGCTTATTCATCTCCAGGTAAAATGTCGAGTTACTGGACTAAACGCAGAAAAATTAAGAAAGGAGTTATGCAGGATTTGCTCAAACTAGGTTCCACATCTGTAGAGAGTGGGGAGAGAGATGGTATCATGGATTTTGACATCACAGCTTCCAATGCAGGAGTCAAATAGGGATGAGTTAGGCCTAGCTGATAGCAGTAGTGAATCAATGGATGGAGAGACTTTAACAGTGAGTTCAGAGGAGAACACAGATGACAGTACAGATGAAGAAGACATGAAGAAGTTACTGGCTGATTGGGCTATCAGAAAACAAATTCCACATTCGGCATTAAATGAACTTCTAAAGATTCTGACCAAGAAAATACCTGAATTTGGGTTACCTATAGATCCACAGACTTTGTTAAAAACAAACCCTGTTGTAACAACTAAAGTCATCACTGGAGGAACCTATTTCCATGCTGGCATTGCTCATGGTGTGCTATCATACCTCACCATGCACCCAATGCTACCTGAGCCTGTGTCCCTCCAAATAAATATAGATGGCCTGCCATTATACAAAAGCTCAAATGCTCAGTTTTGGCCTATATTAGGGCTAGTAGAAGTCTTTGATGGTTTGGTCCAGACTAACAAGTCCCCATTTGTCATTGGGATATTCTTTGGTCAAAGGAACCCTACTAGTCTTGAGTTTTTGCATGACTTTGTTGAGGAAGCAGAAGGGCTAGAAGCCAATGGTATTTCTTTTGGAGAAATAAATGTGCATGTGAAAATCTCTGCAATAGTTTGTGATGCTCCAGCAAGGGCATTTGTCAGAAACGCAAAGGGTCACAATGGTTACTACGGCTGTGACAAGTGCCGTCAAAAGGGACTCTACTACCTGAATCGAATGACCTTCCCAAACATGAATGCTCCTCAGAGGTCTGACCACGACACTTTTGATGAGTTCACAGATGACTGTCACTATAGTGGGACAACACCTTTAGGTAGATTGTCAATTGGTCTTGTGACACAGTTTCCACTTGATTATATGCATCTGGTGTGTTTGGGAGTAACACGAAAGCTGGTAACCTTATGGAAGAAAGGGCCCCTGACAACTCGTTTAAGTCCTTCGGTTGTTTTGAATACATCCACAAAGCTGATTGAACTAAGACCACATATTCCACCAGAATTCAACAGAAAACCCAGATCTCTGAAAGAATCCGACCGATGGAAAGCAACAGAATTTCGGACGTTTCTCTTGTACACTGGTCCTGTCTGCCTTAAAGAGCATCTTCCAAGAGCTATGTACGAGAACTTCATGCTGCTTGCCGTCGCCATGACCATTCTCCTAAGTGTCTCCTTGTGTGCAGATTATGCTGACTACGCTAAAGACCTCCTAGTGTTGTTTGTGGACCACTGCAGCTGCCTGTATGGAAAAGAAAATGTCACATATAACATGCATGGCCTAATACATCTCAGTCATGAAGCACAGACATTTGGTGTTCTTGACAATATCTCCTGCTTCCCCTTTGAGAATTATCTTGGTCAGCTGAAGAAAATGATTCGGAAACCCAACAAGCCTTTAGAACAGGTCATACGGAGACTGTCAGAAAGAGAGGCCATGGGAGCAATTCAGTCAGAGGCTAAACAAGAAATGCAAAATGAGCATACTGATGGTCCAGTTCCAACTGGTTTAAATGTGAAAAGGCAGTTTGACAAAATGCAGTTCAACGTTTTTTTGGTAAAGAGGTCTACTGGCAACAACTGCATACAGCTGAGGAACAAGGAGATTGTGCTGGTGGAAAACATTGTACTAGAAGAACATGGGGATATTTTCATTGTGTACAAAAGATTTAGGAGCCAAACAGACCCTTTTTCTTACCCCCTGCTGTCATCCAAGCTGGACATTTTCCTTATGTCTACATTGAAGAATGAGCTTCTTTTTACAAAATCCACAAATGTATTAAGAAAATGTGTTCTACTCCCATGCAAAGAGGGCTTTGCTGGGATACCTTTACTCCACATGTAATATCCTGGACTTTTTTTTACTCAAGGGAAGAGTTTTATTAAGGTAGCTTGACATGTTTAAAATGATCAATATTGTAAATATGATAAGGAATGTAGGAAATCTAACATTTCTGTGCTTTTTGTTTTACAGTACTATGTTTGCCGTGCTTAAATTTCCAAATGAAGAAAACAGTTTAGCTGTTGTCTCAAAGAGTTGGTGCACAAAGAAAAGATGTTATTGGCCTCCATATAAAACCCAGGAGAGATTGCGGAAGGCAGTGATCTTGCATGAAGTTCCAGACATTAATACATGGGAGGTGTTCTCCATGGAGATATTAAAGATCAAGGGTGCGTCCATTATATTAACCAAATATTTTCAAATGTCAGTTTGTACACAGAACGTGTGTACAAACTGATAACCTGCTATTTTGTTTATTTTCAGATTCGTATGACAAAGCACATGAGTGCCTGGTTCGGGCTGAGAACGATTCAAGTCTTGAAACGGAACCAGAAACCACACAAAGGAAACGAAAGTAAGATTAAAAGTTTTAAATAAATTGAAGCTTTATTAGACAACTGTTGTTGCAATTCATGCTTGCTGAAATCACTTATTTATCTATTCTTATTATTATTACACTATGTATAAGTCACCTTATCCCAGTATCTGATTGCACTATGTTGACCATCCATGCTGCTCATTCTTTATTCTTATTTTTAAATTGTTTTATTCTTAGATTGTTTCGTTCTTGGAAATAGTTAAACTTTTGTACTTTTACTTAATTTAAGATTTGTATATGTTTAGTGTTTTGCACCTCCCTGCCACAGTAAATTCTGTGTTTGTATAACATACATGGCGAATAACCAGAATTCTGTCTTTCCCAGGCGAAATCCAAAGTATGACCAGACTGACTCTGAGGAGTCTGACACTGCTGAACAGCCCTTCCCCCCAGCGCCGAAGCCCCCCAGCTTTATCACTAAGAAAAGTATGTGTAAGATGTTTTTTCTGGGCCATCATTCTTTCATGGAATTATTATTATTTCTGGAACACAATTATTGTTATTTCCCATTTTTGAATAGAGTCATCAGGACCCTGTTTCTGGCCCTCTTTGACACCATATGCTGATGGTTGGTGGTACATTGTACTGAACAACCTTATGTTTTGTGAATTGAAGTATTAACTTGTATATCACATTACATATTTGTGGAATAATAAAGTACCAGATTATTCTTATGCCCAACAGGTTCCAGTCAGTCCTTTTCATCACTGGGTCCTACTGCTCACCAGTCTGAAGGTAACTGTATCTTTACATGATAAAGCTCTTGGATTTATTTGAGGTTTTTAATAAGTCTCTTCGCAAATCTCTCTCCAATGTTGGTGCTATGGATAATTTAAATCTAAATTGAAAGATTTGAAGCAATTTGGTCTGATTGTTTTTCTGTTTACAACAGTGTCTGGAGAGAGATCAGTGGCCAACTTGCCAGCATTTCAAAGTAAGTGGGGTTAAACATGTGTATAATGTAAATATTCTAACAATGCTGTATTTTATGCTCACAACCTAAAAACTCTACAAATCAGGGAACTGTTTCTACATATTTGTGTTTATCACGCTATGTCAAAACATATGAAGGGTGGAGACCACCTGCCAACACAATTGTTTTTCAACAGTTATTCAATGTATCCTAATTTAGTGGCTTTTTTGTACACTTTAAAACAGGTTCCAGTCAGTCCTTTTCATCAATGGGCCCTACTGCTCGTCAGTTTGATGGTAAATATAATTTGTCGTGCATGACACTTACGGACCCTTGTTAAAAATTAAGCAAGATCCCACTACATGGCTACATTGTTTTACTGTTATTTATTGTGTTTCCAGTGAAATACTACTGTTGACAGTGTCTTTGGTGGCATGTTTGATTCCAATTAGTTAACAGCTTGAGATACATAACAATGCATTTATTTGGTTGGAACTAACTGTTGTAGACTTAAATATACTTATAACGAATGGGTTTCTATTAAATGTTTCCTTTTTTTGACAACTTTGACACAACCTTATGTTTTAAGATTTCCAACGGCTGATTCTTCAGCATCAGAGGGAAATGGCAGAGGAAGTGAGGGAGTTGCGCTACCAGAAAACTCTGAACCGTAACCTCTTACTGCAGCTGACCAATGGGACACATTTAGACATGGCTCTGCCAGAGGACGTTCTACTTCTTCTGAAAGATTGTCTAATGCTGGAAGAACTTGAAAAAAGGCTTGCTCAAGATGCTGACCTTCAAGAAAAACTGGTAAGCACCAAAATATATGGTATTGTGCTAACTACATACAGTAAACTAAAGCACTTGTCCATGATTGGGCATGGTGAACAACTTTCATAGGTATTGCATTTACCAAAAGCCTATTGTCAGTCAATCTGTGATGATTCAATTTTTGCCACCCCCTCATGTATAATTGCTTTTCTCTGCACTCTGTATGATATTACTGTATGATTAAAGTGCAGATTCTACGAGTATACAATACGAGTATACAATATTTTATACATTATGTACATTAAAAGTAATAGTAAATGACTATTTGTGAAAATTGTTTAATTCTCTATAATAAACGATATTCATATGTGAAAATAATTTTACAGGTCAGGTTTTTGGCTGCTAAGGGGGGGAAATCCACCAAGGATTCAGTGAAGAGGATGTTCTCCTGCCTCTTCAGCAATGACCTAACTAAGCTCTGTAACTGGACCGGCTTGGGCCAGAAGATTTCATTCAAGGGTCTCATCTTAAAGAACATTGTCCATAGTAAGTTTGAAAACAGCAGTTTATTATTAGTATATTTTTTATCTTATTTTCAACAGTTTAGCAAAAGACAGTATTGTAGAATACAAAACAAAGTATGTTGCCATTGTAGAAAATAGCCTTGGCTATTTTTATAGCTAAAATAATGGGGGTAGTGTATTCCATGTGGGAGAGTGGGGGGCCATTGAAGGGCAGGCTGAACCTGTTTGAGTAACACTGTATCAAACAATCTTCCATGATTTCAGGAGCAATTAGAAAGAACAGGGACCCGAGATGCAACAGAAGGGAGTCTCCAGGAAATTGCATCAACATTTATGAAGGGAGCTGCAGACAGAGATGGGGGACGAAGAGACAGACAGAAGACTGTGTAGCACACTACTTTGTCTTTTGAAAGTGTATATATGTTAACTATTTTTTGCACTTAGTTTTTTAATACAATTTGTATTTTATATTGTATATTATGGCCATTTTATATTTCATATTCTTTATTTTTATTCTAAATTGTACTTACTTAGCATTAGTGAGAGGTTGTACCGTTAGTATAGGTAGACCACATATTTAAATTAAGATTATAGGCTATATGATGATAATTGTGTATTCTGTGCCGTATTAGAATATCTATATTTAGAATATCATTTATTGTATTGTAAATCCATTGAAGTTCCTACGTGTAAAAAGTAATCTGTTTCAAAATAAATTTGTAAAGCGTTTATTCTTGATTATGGTGTAGTAGGGCCTACTAGCCTACGTTATTTGTAGAGAATGTAGAGATCTGAATATGAGCGATAGCCCGATGGTGGGCCTTCAGCAAACCGCAGCCAGCGGGCCAGTAGCGGACTTCTGTCGGTAAAGAGTCGGCTGCCACTGGTGGGCCGCTGGTAAAACGATGAGCAAAAAAACAGCCAGCCGCTGGTGGCGCCCGCTGATGGCCCGCTGAATATGCCACCAGTGGACCGCTGCTGGCCCGTCGGTCACATGCTAGCTGGGGAGGGCGACAACTGAAAACGGCACTTTTTAATGCACGGTCTGATGCACCGTGAATGCTCCCGATGGAACGAAAGTGCTTCGGCCCAAAATCAGATATATTTTTTTGCCGTGTGAAATTGGTTGTGTGGCGTGAGAGCGTGTGAAAACATGCAAACGCGTGTGTCACACGGCGAAACCGTGAGAGTTGGCAGCTCTGCAGGTTAGAATGTATTAAATGTGCGTAATTTTGTCATGAATTCAGAACAGAAGACATATTTTGTTTAAAAGCTATGACCACTGAAGTGATAAGTGGAAACGCAATTCCTCTCATAATCGAGACTAGCGCGTTCGCTCTCCATAACTAAAAACGGTTCGACTTTGTCCACAATCGACCAAATTGGCCAAACAAGGTATGTACATTGATCTTAAAGTGTACATAATCTAGCTAGATAATTTAATTATTTAAGCAAGTTTCACTTTTCTTTTAAGCAAGTTTCACTTTCTGAAAGAATCAAGGCTCAAACTGTTGTGTTATAGCTGACTTCCTACATCTACCAAGCTGGACAATGGATTTTGGTGTTTCTAAACCCATTGGCACTTCCCTGTGTATTACTATGTTTAGCCTGTGTTCTGCTCCTCTCTTTCACCAACCGTTTCTGGAGGAGGGGATCCCTCACTGAATTGCTCCTCCCGAGGTTTCTTCCATTTTTTCTCTTGCATTGAGTTTTTCTGGGAGTTTTTCCTTGTCTTCCTTGAGGGTTTAGGTTGGTTGAGGGGCAGTTTTTATGGGCGTATGTGAAGCCCTCTGTGACATGCTTGCGTGTAAAAAGGGCTATACAAATAAATTTTGATTTGATTTGATTTGATCTGACCGTCACGAACTGCTAACGCTAAACCCACGTAGGAGGGAACGTTATTGGGACTTTGCATAACGTTCCCTAAAGGTTATCTAAATGTGACAAACCCCAACGTAACCTTTACAGGACATTGGGGACGTTTTTAAAACGTTCTCATTTGGGTCTGAAAGTACTTTTTTGAAAGTGCCCTGTATGACTTTATGGAGACGTTCCATTTTCGTTATTTCGTGGTCACATCGCAAACGTTACAAATATGACATTTGGGACTTTTAAAGAACGTCCCCTTATAGTTCCCTGATAGTCACATGGGAACGTTCTGTGTATGACGTTGGGGGAACGTTGTTTTGGTTATTTTATTGTCACAACATCTGATAGTCACGTGCGTCGTACAATTTTAAACCAAACGATTGCCTATACTCCTTTTACTATCAATATTATTTGAATGCTTTAGTTTTTAGTGTGATTTCTTTGCTGGTACTTTTTAGTTCCTATTAATATTTTTTATTTTGTCTAGGCCTACCATTCCTTCAGCCACTTCATGGAAGAGGACATCCAACCAGACACATAAAGGTAGGGCTACTATATTTTCATGCATTGGAACCAATATTGACCACTATGGGGAGTCACCGCTCTGTAATACTGACATATATTCTCACCACAAAGTTAATAGCCTACCACCTTTAAGGGCCTAATTGGCATCAGGCAAAGTGATATTTGTCAGTGACCTGTATACAGGTCAGTCTGACAAAAGCTTTGTCATCAAGGACCTTCTATCTGAAATAAATGTTTCCCTTGTGATCCCTCCCTTTTTAGGCCTAACATTGACATATCAGCCCAGAAGAGGTGAGAGAGACCCAAGCAATAGCCATGCAGTCATGTCAGGCGTGCCATTAAGAGGATCAAGAGGATCACATATTTAAGTCTTACCCATGACAATAGTGAGCTTGGTTAACCAACTGACAACTGTGTGTGTCCTCTCAAGTAACTATAAAAGGGCCTCTGTTCAACAAGAACAGGTCTTTGTAGACTGTTTAGAAGTTTAAAATGGAAAATTACACAATTGCTTCTCCCCCCTCCATGTTTTTACTTATGCATTTATATTGATTATAATTGTCACAAAACCTGTGAAAAATAGAGTTCATTTATTAAACAGATCTGTTTCATTAATAGATTCATATTTTCATTTACCTTTGTTGCATATGCCAGGCTGATATTATGTATGTTTTGATTTCATTTTCTTCCTGGTAGAAGTAAACATTCTCTTACGCTGATACCTATGTCTTTGATGGAACATGCCAGGCTTGAGTTGGGGGGGCAGATGTGTACACCATGTTTATATTGTGGGTGTTTATAGCAGTCCTATCAGGTGGTTGCACTGTTCCAAGCCAGAGATGAAACATTCATGGCTTCACAGCCACTTCATGGAAGAGGAAATCCAACCAGACATACCAGGTTTTTTTATCCCCATAATCAACATTGAACACTATCAGCACTATCAAGCATTATTTCTGTTCATACCAACTAACCTAAATTGTTAGGCTACAATCAGTACACTGGTAGACAGTCAAAAGTGTATAATTTATTGAAGGTTGTGGAGACAATGGTGATAGCTGACGAGGGAAAGGCAATGATGGCGGACGTGGAACTGTAGCTGGGCTGAGTTGGATGGTGTTGAGGGACCAGCAGAGGTCCTCAGGAAGGGTGTTGAGGGATTAGGCAAAGTCCTTAGATATGGGGACACCCAGGAAACTGAAGACAAAGATTATTTGTATTATGCTGTATTATTAGTTTTACAGTAGTATTAAGTTCATCAATAAACACAGTAGGAATCATTTTGGCCACAAGTTACTTTGAGAGAATGCATGTGAACGTTATCAGTTACATCAAGGGTCAATGAGTGACAAACAAATACTTGTACAAGTTTTTAACATATCCCCCTGTACTACTACTACTACTACTACTACTACTACTACTATAGTACACAACTTGATTAACCTATACAACAAGTATGGCACAAAAGTCTCCATTCATATGGGTACAGAAGAGTAACACACCAAAAGGTGGCTGGATTAAAACCACCACTTAAACTAGAAATTTAACTCACGAGCTTGTGAATGGTTTAGCAACCCATTCAAATTGTGCTAACAAACGTCATTCTTCGCAGAGTTGTTGGTGGATATTAAAGACATAGGTTATAGAGTTATATAGTGCTACAGTGGGATAATAGTTATTGGTATTGTTGTTTAATATTGAGTAATCGTTTTCGATAGTTTAGATAGTAGTATAGTATAGGTTTCTGTATTTTAGAATAGCTTAGAAGTGTATAGCGTTAGTTGAATAGTTTGTACATATTAACTTTCATAAATCGTTTTATCTATTAGTGTTTTAGTGTAGTTAATTGTAGATTTGTGTAATTAATTAGCATTAGCTAACACTAGATACAGTAGTAGGTTAGCGTTAGTTGACCACCACCAACCGTTCGACAAGCTACAGTACCCAGCTAACACAGTTACGTTGCCTTTCCGTTGCCGCAACGTCATTCGCTGACCAAACTTTCGTCGCCGCAACGTCTTTTGGCGAGGTTGCGGCAACGTGAGAAGTGAAAGACGCCCTGAGGTAACAGCAACGTCATTTGGTGACATTGCCAGTCCATAACCGCGACGTTGTCGCGACGTCATTTTCCCGACGTTGCGGCAACGTGAGAAGTGAAAGACGCCCTGAGGTAACGGCAACGTCATTTGGTGACATTGCCAGTCCATAACCGCGACGTTGTCGCGACGTCATTTTCCCGACGTTGCGGCAACGTGAGAAGTGAAAGACGCCCTGAGGTAACGGCAACGTCATTTGGTGACATTGCCAGTCCGTAACCGCGACGTCGTCGCAACGTCATTTTCCCGACGTTGCGGCAACGTGAGAAGTTAAAGACGCCCTGAGGTAACGGCAACGTCATTTGGTGACATTGCCAGTCCGTAACCGCGACGTCGTCGCAACGTCATTTCCCGACGTTGCCAGTCTGTAACCGCGACCTCCTAGCAACGTAATTTGCCGACGTTGCCAGTCTGTAACCGCGACCTCCTAGCAACGTAATTTCCCGACGTTGCCAGTCTGTAACCGCGACCTCCTAGCAACGTAATTTGCCGACGTTGCCAGTCTGTAACCGCGACCTCCTAGCAACGTTGCCAGTCCGTAACTGCGACCTCCTAGCAACGTAATTTTGTGACGTTGCCAGTCCGTAACTGCAACGTTAATTAAGTAACCTATATTTCTAATTTCTAGGCTACTGCTTATATTGGGGCGGTTCATATGCAGACCTCATTTGCCCAAAATGCTTCTTATTCTTGTATTTAATAGGCTAGCCTACATGGTAGCCAACTTTAGGACTATATTTGTGTGATGTGTAGCCTAACTCAAGCTAATCATTAACGAGGCAGCATTTCCATGTAACATTCAGTCATTTTATTTCAAACAAAGTGCCAAACAGTGAATTAAAATCTTCTTCCAGTCTCCGTTACAGGTCCTGTCTGTTGGCCCTGACAATAAAGCACAAAATAAGTTAGTGACCTATCAACATAATTTGTTACATAGCCATGTGAAAGGTTGGATATGGAAGCTGCAATCATGATTCATTTACCTGTCTTGTTTTGAATGGGCTGTGTTTGGGCCACCTGTAGGTCCATCACTTGCACCTCTTCAGTGTGTCTGCCCTGTAGTCGCCTGCATAGGAGAGCCTCTTGCTGGTTCTCCTCCAATGTCTCCATCTTCCGGAGCATAACCTGTAATGTGTCTGTCATTAAGGACAAGTAAAACAAGTTAACAAGAGTTTGCATTATTGGCATACACT
Source organism: Mallotus villosus (assembly GCA_903064625.1). Classification (NCBI taxonomy): domain Eukaryota; kingdom Metazoa; phylum Chordata; class Actinopteri; order Osmeriformes; family Salangidae; genus Mallotus; species Mallotus villosus. The sequence continues at coordinate 82,077 of CAEFZP010005064.1, forward strand.
GTGGTTCTTCTAGATTTGCTGTAAATATTGCTGTTTTTACCTTGAATTGTTGTATACAAAGCATTAGTATGACAACATTTGTTGTTTTGACAAATATGTATCCCCCCACCACGATCAGAACAACTTAGGTATGCCTTACAATGAGTTGACAATGCTATTGAAAAGCTTTGAGTATTTTTTGGAGGGTCTTATATTTGCACTTGCCTGGCTGCCAGCTGTTTCCTGGACCCCCATGGGTTCCCCTCCACCAGACCAGAGTTGACACCTACATCTGGTGATGCAAAAGTTTCAAGTCATGCATTTGCTTCAAAACATAGCCTTTAGGGTTGCCATGGCTCATACAATTAGTGTCACTGTTATAAACGGTCATTCATTACCCTCATTTCCCAGGGACACGTGCTAACAGTCTGGGGTGTCTTTGAAGAACTTCTCGACTGGATGCGACGAATTAGCACTGCATGAAACTGTAAAGGAGCAAGAGGCAAACCAATTACTTGAACAATTCGAGCTAAACTTGCCTCTATGTAGCCTTTTGCATTAGCGTTACCTAGCTTAAAACAATATGGCACTAGCTAAATTAGCTAAGCAGAGCTAGCATTGTGAGGAGCATCGGCCAACTTGGCATGTGTTAGCTAATGTTATGCTAACTATTCTAACTATAATAGTAATATAGAAGCATTTTGTAAATCAATTAATTAAGGTGATTAATAATTAGACGGCTCAAACATTATAAAGTCCTTACTAAAGAGCGACAACGCAGTTTTATAAAGGTTAGATATGTGCCTTGTGCATTCCATGACCGACTGTGTGGCCGACCGCGTGTGATCAGCCACGCTAGCTACAAAGAAAGACAAATGAGGGCTAAGCTATTTTGGAACACGTTTTTCTAACAGTTCTGAACGTATGTTCACTGATAATTTTATGGGTGATTTGTGAGACGCTAAACTTTGATATACGCATTTCAAAATAACTTTCTGGAGGCTTTGTTATTTTACCTAGAGCTAGCCTAGAGCTATGTAGCTAGCTAGCGAAATCCTTACACAAACAAAGTGAATCTGATTGCAAATAATAATGCTAAATAGCCTACATTTCAAACCTTTAAGTAATAACATGCCCCATTCAATTTCTGCAAATACATTTACTTAAAACAATTTCTGTAAAAAATACTCACCTTTGAATTTAGCCGTGGGGTGAAAGACGAATGGAATTTTGAAAACCCCTGCTTCAGCGAGTCGGACATGCACACGCCGTTGGGTACGACTGTTAACCAATGCTTTCCTAACTTGAACATTGTAGTAAGCTCTTTCACACACAAATCAGTAAAGCTATTTAGAAGAACCAATTTTATCTAGTTGATATGGCAAATGAACATGCAAAGATCAGCGCCAAAACTCCCCCTAGCGAGGACGTCCATATGAATGTTCATGACGCTCTGAGGGATTTAGCTGCCTCTCCGAAAACACGCGTGACTGCCAGGCTGTAGAAGAACATTCGTGTAGCCATTCTCTGGTTTAGCAGCTCGTTAACTTCTGGGAGATAGCTGGCTAGGCTAACTTGAAATGCCAGAAGCAAAGAAGCCAGGGTGATAACTATTTACTAATTTAACATTGTCATACAAAACAACATTGTATGTACACTATCATATATGCTGATATTATTAAGTACATATATTTTCGGAAACAGTAGTCTGTAGTTAGCATACCCTCTGTTGCCCGGGCGCTATGCGACACATACGACAGCGGTCTGTGATACATCTGTTTTCAATTGTTAAAATAACCATTCCTCACAAATAAATGTTTGTTTTGGTATTTATTAGACATGACATTGCAAGTCAACGATTTGTAATGCCACAAGCAAAGAGGCTATGGTGATAGCTAACTATTTACTCATGTATTGTGATATGAAACACAATTTTGAAATGTAGGCAGCTAAAATATGATAGCTCTATACTGTACGCTGATATTAGAGCTAAGCTATAGATCTTAGCTAGTAGCTATAGATGCTTTCCTAACTTGAACATTGTAGTAAGCCCTTTCACACAAAAATCAGTAAAGCTATTTAGAAGAACCAATTTGATCTAGTCTATGACATTAAGGTGAACAATTTCAAGTCTTATTTTTTACAGTGTGTAGAAATACAATAGCCTATATATTACTATGCAATAGCTGCAGTTGCTTTCACAAGCAGATTCTGATGTATTCCTCAATTAGCTTATAAGACAAGACAGCCTATTCGTCCCAAAATGGGGAAATTCGGGATAGGTTTGCTAAGGAAGAACTGTAATATTCTGTGATGACATGTCTTTGAAAATGAAACTCGTATAAGAGTCGCTTTTCCTTTTGATCACATTTAACACTTAGGCTATTACAAAATGATAAGGCTAGGCTACATCACCAAATAATTGCTTTTGTAGCCTACATGTTTAAAGAATGAAAGACTAAATTATATTCCAAATTCAGTATTTTATTTATTAAAGCTACGTTTCTGCATATGAGAAAACAATCTGGGGGTGAGTTGCACATGAAGCATGCATTGTCTAGCTACATACATGCTGGAACATTTAATATTGTGTGTGATCGAAATTAATGTAGTCCTACATTACAAAAGCCCAGTTCAGTGTGATCTCTCTATCTCTGGATAAACCGCTTGCATTCGAGATCCATTGTCCTACGACCAAAGAGCGACGGAGCGGCAACGTAACGCAAGGTACCAAACTTAACGGATCCAACCGACCAAGGTACGACGTCGCGGCAACGTTGTCCACGGGTCTAAAAATAACGTAACCAGCCGACCAAGGTACGACGTCGCGGCAACCTTGTCCACTGGACCTAAAATTAACGTAGCCAACCGACCAAGGTACGACGTCGCGGCAACCTTGTCCACTGGACCTAAAATTAACGTAACCAGCCGACCAAGGTACGACGTCGCGGCAACCTTGTCCACTGGACCTAAAATTAACGTAACCTGCCGACCAATGTTCGACGTCGCGGCAACGTTGTCCACGGGTCTAAAAATAACGTAACCAGCCGACCAAGGTACGACGTTGCGGCAACCTTGTCCACTAGACCTAAAATTAACGTAACCAGCCGACCAATGTTCGACGTCGCGGCAACGTTGTCCACGGGTCTAAAAATAACGTAACCAGCCGACCAAGGTACGACGTCGCGGCAACCTTGTCCACTGGACCTAAAATTAACGTAACCAGCCGACCAATGTTCGACGTCGCGGCAACGTTGTCCACGGGTCTAAAAATAACGTAACCAGCTGACCAAGGGACAACGTCGTGGCAACGTGGTCCACTGGACCTACAATTTACGTAACCAGCAGACCAATGTTCGACGTCGCGGCAACGTTGTCCACGGGTCTAAAAATAACGTAACCAGGTGACCAAGGGACAACGTCGCAGCAACGTGGTCCACTGGACCTAAAATTAACGTAACCAGCAGACCAATGTTCGACGTCGCGGCAACGTTGCCCATGGGTCTAAAAATAACGTAACCAGCCGACCAAGGGACAACGTCGCGGCAACGTTGTCCATGGCACCAACCGGCAACATTCACTTTATAAAGTTGCTACGACGTCGCGGCAACGTTGCCATAAGGTAACGTCGCGGGTTACCAAATGACCACTTACTAGCAACGTTGCCGCAACGTCGTGTGTTAGCTGGGTAGCTACTAAGCTAGAATAACTAGCCTAGCTACAGTACCAATCGCCGTTGACAGGTGAGGCTACACTGGTGTATGTTCTAGCTAGCTACATAATGTTTTGTTAAGTTTAATGTGGGTATGAACTTGTAAGCGTATCTTTTTGTCTAATTTCCGACAAAATAACAATTTTGTACTGTACTGTGGTAAGGTTTTGTATGCTACTGTGACAGTTGGAAAAACCTCGGTGCTACTGTATAGTAGCTAACGGCTAACATTAAATGCATTGCGCGAGCGAACTGTAGCTAACGAGCGGGGGAGTTCATGTTACTCCTTACGATACTGACGGTTAACCTAAAAATTCTCGACATAACGGATAAAAGAATATTAATTGGACAACAATACGATTACTATTAATGATATTAATAATTACTAATAGATTATACTAATTATACTAATCTATTAGTAATATAAACTAAGCATGGCCTTCTGTATGATAAACAATTTACCATTCACGCTTGTCCATCACGAATGGCTCCTCTTCCAGGTTAATTCGTCCGATGTGGTATTTTTGAAGGACCCAAACATTGACAGGCTAGCGGAAATGTAGGTTACATTGCTTGATTTCAACTGAGTATATCACTTTTAAAAGTGATCAATAATCAAACGAGCAAATAAATGTATAGACTGTAATCGTAAAATCTAAAATGTCTATCCTATACAAGTGCTTAAAATGGTTTGATTTAATCTTCTGGGCTATATTATTGCTCAGGCTATTTCTCATATGCCTATTGTATAACGTTGAACAGAGATATTTTGCATATTTGTTGTAAACCCTAAACTGAATTAAATAACAAAGTAAAAATAAACTACTTAATTTATACTATCATTTGTCTATTTCCTAATCTTCTATTTGAACATGTGTTATTGGCAGACGTCAAATCTAACTAATACTAATATAACTAATAGGCCTATATATATCGAATTCCTTCTCAAAATGGAAAACATATTTGACATGTTAGAGTTAACTTCTGACAAAGGATCGTATAAAGTCGTAAAAGTTATTTCCAACCTGCAAAATACACGGCTGTACCCAGTAATCGAACCACGCAAAACTGTTCTCTATTGTGGCACTCCAGTCTACTGAGCTATATACACCAGTAGGATATCAAGTAACCCTAGTATATTACAATCTGTACCATATAGGCAGGGGGTTAAAAGGATGTCAGTCAGTCATCTTTTGACAAGATAATTGCCATCGATAACATTATATTCCATACTGTTATAAATATTTGCCAAGTTTTAAAATATCTTCTCTTTCCAATGCTTTCCAGACCCTTTTGCCACTTTCAAACCCTGCCTTCTTCACTGCTCTGTTACAATGTAATCTTACAAGGTAAGACGGTAACTGTAATACTTTAGCAACAACAAAGAACGATGTCAGAATAAATGACCTTTATGTAATTAATACAAATGACATATCAAGTGCACATAAGTGATCTCTCTCCAAGATGGCGCCGACGATGGCTGCCTCGGGTGGTTCGGTGCGCTGTGTTTTGTCTTGTTTTGTCTGTTAATTCAGTGTTCTGCCAAAATATCCGGGGTTCTCTAACAAGAGAAACATTGCTAAACTTTAGGTCTACAACTCCTGCGGATTTATTTCCCACTTTTCTGCTTCCAGCGGCAGAATTAGTGGGAATTATAGTCAAGGCCACCCTCGGCTTTGTGCTAGCAGCGAAGCGTCGTAGGAGAGGTAAACGTGCCGGAGCCCTGGTGCGACTCCGCAGGCGCGGAACAAGCACAGCGTTACCGGGGATATTTCTCTCCAACGTGCGTTCGCTGAGCAACAAACTGGACGAACTTCAGCTACTGGGGTGGAAAAACAGAGACTTTCATTCATCTTCCGTTTTGTGCTTCACGGAGACATGGCTGAGTGAACTGATCCCGGACTCTGCGCTACAGCTAGCAGGTTTCAAACTGCTGAGAGCGGATCGTGACTCCCTGCTCTCTGGCAAAACGAAAGGCGGTGGTATCTGTTTTTTTATTAACAGTGGCTGGTGTGAAGATGTGACAGTGATCCTGCAGCACTGTTCTCCTGATCTGGAATCATTTTTTATAAACTGTAAACCTTTTTACTCGCCACGTGAGTTTGCTTCATTCATACTGGTCGGCGTTTACATGCCGCCTCAGGCTAGCGCCAATGAGGCTCAACGTGTGCTCGCTAGCCAGATATTGTGTGTGGAGCATGAAAATCCGGATTCCTTGGTTATTGTGCTAGGCGACTTTAACAAAGGCAATCTCACTCAAGAACTCCCCAAGTACAGACAATTCATCAAATGTCCTACCAGAGAAGGGAACACTTTGGATCACTGCTACTCTACAATCAGTAAAGCATACCATGCGGTCCCCCGTGCAGCACTGGGTCACTCAGACCACGTCATGGTCCACCTGATTCCTGCATACAGGCAGAAGCTAAAGCGCTGTAAGCCTGTTGTGAGGACATCGAAACAGTGGACCAGTGAGGCTATGGAGGATCTGCGGGCGTGCTTGGACTGCACCGACTGGGATATGTTCATGACTGCCTCCAATAGTTTGGATGAGCTCACAGAGGCTGTGACGTCATACATCAGCTTCTGTGAGGACTGCTGTATACCAACACGCACCAGGGTGAGCTACAACAACGACAAACCCTGGTTTACAGCTAAACTCAGAAGGCTGAGGCTGGACAAAGAGGACGCTTTTAGGAGTGGGGACAAGGACAGATTCAAGGAGTCGAAGAACAGGTTTAGCAAGGCTGTGAGGGAGGCTAAACGACTGTACTCAGAGAGGCTGAAGCGTCAGTTCTCTGCTAACGACTCTGCTTCTGTCTGGAGAGGGCTCAGGCAGATCACCAACTACAAGCCCAGAGCCCCCCACTCCACTAACGACTCACGCCTGGCCAACGACCTGAACGAGTTCTACTGTCGCTTTGAAAGACAATTGGAATCCCCTGAACTATCCCTTCCCTCCCCCCCCCCTTCCCACCAACTCTGTGACGTCACTCTCCATTCAGGAAGGTGAAGTAAACAGACTTTTCAAGAGGCAGAACCCACGCAAAGCAGCTGGGCCGGACGCTGTCTCCCCTGCCACCCTTAAGAACTGTGCTGACCAGCTGTCTCCGGTGTTCACCTACATCTTTAACACCTCCCTGGAGACATGCCATGTGCCAGCCTGTCTCAAGGCCTCCACCATCATCCCTGTGCCCAAAAAGCCCAGGCCAACTGGACATAATGACTACAGACCTGTCGCCCTGACCTCTGTGGTAATGAAGTCTTTTGAGCGCCTAGTGCTGGCACACCTCAAATCAATCACAGACCCCCTTCTGGACCCCATGCAGTTTGCCTACAGAGCCAACAGGTCTGTGGACGATGCAGTTAACATGGCCCTCCACTTCACCCTACAGCACCTGGACTCCCCAGCATCCTACGCCAGGATCCTGTTTGTGGACTTCAGCTCTGCCTTCAACACCATCATCCCCGCCCTGCTTCAGGACAAGCTCTCCCAGCTGAACGTGCCTGATTCCACCTGCTGGTGGATCACAGACTTCCTGTCTGACAGGAAGCAGTGCGTTAAACTGGGAACACAAGTCTCTGACTCCCGGTCCATCAGCACCGGATCTCCTCAGGGCTGCGTCCTTTCTCCTCTGCTCTTCTCCCTGTACACGAACAGGTGCACCTCCAGTCATCCATCCGTCAAACTCCTGAAGTTTGCGGACGACACCACCCTTATTGGGCTCATCTCTGGTGGAGACGAGTCTGATTATAGGTGGGAAGCGGCCAACCTGGTGACCTGGTGCAGCCAGAACAACCTAGAGCTCAATGCTCTTAAGACAGTGGAGATGGTTGTGGACTTCAGGAAGAATACAGCCCCACTCACCCCCATCACCCTGGGTGACTCCCCAGTCAACACTGTGGAGTCCTTCCGCTTCCTGGGCACTATCCTCTCCCAGGACCTCAAGTGGGAACTGAACATCAGCTCCCTCACAAAGAAAGCACAACAGAGGATGTACTTCCTGCGGCAGCTGAAGAAATTCAACCTGCCAAAGACGATGATGGTGCACTTCTACACAGCCATCATTGAGTCCATCCTCACCTCCTCCATCACCATCTGGTACGCTGCTGCCACTGCCAAGGACAAGAGCAGACTGCAGCGTATCATCCGCACTGCGGAGAAGGTGATTGGCTGCAATCTGCCTACCCTCGAGGACCTAAACACCTCGAGGACCCTCAGGCGAGCGAGGAAGATTGTGGCCGACTCCTCCCACCCTGGACACTCCCTGTTTCAGTCACTCCCCTCCGGCAGAAGGCTGCAGTCCATCAGGACCAACACCTCTCGACACAAAAACAGTTTCTTCCCTTCTGCTGTTGGCCTCTTCAACAAGGCCAAGGGTTCACACTGACTTATTGACTTTACTTAATGACTCTAATATTCTGCACTACATTACTGCATCTTGTACATTTGTATTTTTTGTCTTTTTTGTATTTTTATATTGTAAATTAGGCAACTTATATTTTATTGTATATTTTATTTTAAATATAATTCCACTTTAGTATAGATAGTATAGTTATATAGTATAGATATTTAGTATAGACAGTCCACATATTTAAATTTAAGGATACTATATGTTTATTGTATGCACCTTCCTGCCAAAGCAAATTCCTTGACTGTGCAAACATTCATGGCCAATAAATCCCTTTCTGATTCTGATTCTGATTCATTGTGTACATTTTTGTAGAGACAAAAACATAGAGCTATGTCACACAGCTGGATGACTGCAGAAGCCAGGAGGAGAGAGTACAAAAGACTTTGGACAAGGGTCCAGAGAAAAACTAGTCAAATGAATGCAGGGCATCCTAGTACTGTGCCAGACAGTGAAACCAATATGTCTCACAATGACACAGACCTGCAAAATACAAGTGGAGAATCTGATGGTGACATGAATGAAATGTTATTTCGCAACACTGATGATACAATGGCTCTAGATACAGGGAATATGGATCCTGAAACTTCGGATAGCGACATGGACACAGTGTCAATAGAGAATTCTGCCAACAATGACATGCCCACTGACAACTTATCAGCGGAGTTAAAAAAATGGATCAGTGTCTACAACATTAAGCACAATGCTGCAGATGCCCTGCTCAAAATTCTTAGGGATCAAGGACATGAGGACCTTCCCTCTACGGCTAAAACATTGTTGAAAACAAAACATATTGAAAGCCAAATGGTGTCTGGAGTGGAATGTGTCAATTTTGGAGTGATGGAACAACTGATCACTTGTCTGAATCGTTACCCCTGCAATGTTAGAGACATCACTGAGATTGAGATCTCCCTCAATGTAGATGGACTGCCGCTCTTTAAGAGCACATGTAAATCCTTCTGGCCTGTACTCTGCACAGTTCATCTAAAACCAGCAACCACCTTTCCTTTGACAATTGCTCTTACCGAGGCCAAGCCCAAATCACTGGACTTTATCAAAGTCGTAGCAGATGAACTTGAAACGATACTGATGCATGGCTTGAAGTGGGGTCAAAGAACACTAAGTGTGAGACTGAGATGCATCACATGTGATGCACCAGCAAAAGCCATGCTGAAGTGCATCAAACAATTCTCTGGCTACTATGGCTGTGATAAATGCACCCAAAAAGGCAACTGGGAGGGGCGCATGACCTACCAACAAGTGCATGACCTCACTCTCAGGGATGATGTCTCATTCAGAGAGCAACACCAGCCAGAACACCACCATGCAGATGCAGTGTGCCCTTTCAGCGACCTCCAAATTGATATGGTCAGATGTTTCCCTGCGGACTACATGCACCAGTGCTGCCTGGGAGTTATGAAAAAACTGCTAGTACTGTGGTCACGGGGCAAGACGGGGCATAGGTTATCGCCAGCTCAGTTAAGGGAGGTTGACCAGAGGCTGAAGAATGCTAGAGGTGACATTCCAAACTTTTTTTGCCAGGAAGCCTCGCAGTCTCAAGGAATTGGAGAGGTGGAAGGCCACTGAGCTAAGGCAAATTTGACTTTACACGGGAAAAGTTGTTATGCGGGGAATTCTGCCAGAAAGACTTTATCGTCACTTCATGGCCTTTAGTGTGGCTATGTGTATACTTGTCTGTCCCCACTTAATGCAGTCGCACAACATGTATGCCCATGAACTCCTGACCTACTTTGTGGAAGAAGGCCGGCAGATATACGGGAGAGAATTTCTTGTGTACAACGTGCACTCACTGCTTCACCTCGCGGCTGATGCCACCAGTAATGGGTCGTTGGACAAATGTAGTGCCTTCACCTTCGAAAGCTACCTCTACCAACTGAAGAAGATGGTTAGGTCAGGGAACCATGTCCTGATCCAGGTGGCAAAACGGCTCCAAGAATGTTCACAGATTCAAATCCAACCAGATGAACAATCAAGACCAATTGAAATTAAACATCCAAACAATGTTTACATTATAAGCCCAACATCCTGCTGTCAAGTGCTGGAAAGGACCAATTCCGGACAGTTTTTATGCAGAGTATTTTCTGAGTTGAAATCTTATCATACCCAGCCATGTGATTCCCGAATCTATGGAGCCTATCTGTGTGGTTCTTCGAAAATGGAGGTTCTGAACAAGACCAGCTTGAACGGGAGAGCTATCATCCTGGTGGATGAGCATGGCCACAGACTGGCTCTTTCTGCCCTCCATGATCTGGAATAACTCCCTTTGTTAATGATGTATGTGTTCTCTGTTTTTCTGTCAAGGCAATTTTCTCATATTTCTTAAATGATTGTGCTCTTGGCCCTAATTTGTAAAGAGTGTATTTTCTTATTTTTGACAATACAGGTTCGTTTCTATGTGTTCATATTTGTTGGAGAAAATTCAGTTGGTGTGGTGCCTGCTAGATGGGTAGAAGAGATAAATGGGGTAAGGCTAGATGCAGTACACACACACACACGTGACATCCCCAAAGTTCAGAAAAAATACATGATTAACATATTAAAGACATTACTTTTTATTTTTCCTTGACATGATTTAGGTTAAGATGTGCTACTGGCCCCCTAAAAATGCCAGTGGCATGGCAAAGACTTCCCAAATTCCAGATAAGAGACTCTGGAAACGATCCCAGATACGGATCATCTCAAGCACTGGTGAGAAACTGAATAAAGATATAGTCATGGAGGTACACTACATTTACATACTGAAAATGAATATTGTATAAACTACTCTGACCTTAGACAACTACAAGACAGCCAGAAAGAGAGCCATGAAAGCCACTGAAAGCTCCAACGTGGAAAGTGAGGAGGAAGAGAAAAGGCGGAAGAGATCTGTCCCTTTTAGGTACAGGACAGATAGTGAAAGTAAGTACTGCCAACTTATAAAAGCCGACTGTTAACTTATAAAAGTCAATGTATGCTTAGAGATAACTATAATATATTGTATATAATAGATGACACTGTACATTGTTACTGTACCTTTATGAATGAATAGGTGAGGATGAGATACCACCACCCCCCAAAAAAACTAAAACAACATTTCCTCAAAAACCAAGCCAAGCCTTCCCTAAGGCTCCAAGTTGTAAGTAACTAATTTCACTTATTGGTGTAATTTCACAGAAGTAACAATTCCTTGCAAAAGTATTCAACCCCCCCCCCATGTATAACTGAAGTTTATTACATGCTTTTCAATGTCCATTCTCAGACATACCACCACCTCACCTCACGGTCACTGACCATGCAAATGAAGACAATGAGCAATCCATGGCTGCATTTACAGAAGACACTTCTTCAAATGGTATGCATACTAGTATTTAATATTGGGCTTCTATCCATCTATTAACTTCAAATATTTGTTCTTATTAAGTGAAGTTGCACCTTAACTTGTGTCTCAACTAACGCTGTCAATGTTCTGTTTAATAATATCTATGAAATGTTGGTGCAGATTTAGACCACAAATTGTATGATGTGAAAGGTCACTATTAACCTGTGATACAAACAATAACCATAAAACCTACATTTGTGCCAATGACAGACAACACACACATTGACAGCCAGACACAGACTACAGTAAATGCAGGTAATTATATAGTTATTTTCCTATGCCAATGTCTACATGTACTTCTTGAATACCACACATGCTTACACTGAGCAGATACTTGAAAGTCAAAATACCTTTTTGTTTTCCCTCTTGCTCAATTTGTCAGATCTCTATAAAAAAAATGGCAGAGTCTGAAAAGCGGGTCCTGATGGCAATTCAGAGAATGCAGGCAGACATAGCCAATTCCATGGAACGCCTGGTCCAGGCTATTCAAAACACACATCCTGGTCCAGGGACATCTATGACCATCCAGCCACATGAGGCCATTGAGAGGCCCTGCAGAACAGTGCAGGAGCTGGCAGAACTCCAACTGAAATTACAGGGCCTCCAACAACAGAAAATGATGGTATGCTGATTTACTATGTACCTTAAATACCTATTGGTGTGCTTATGATTTGTTTATTTGCAACACTAACACGTGCTTTTCCATATTTTTCTTTTTGCATAGACCAAGTTTTTGAAAGTGATCAGAGGTAGCAGCATTGGGGACGCTGTCCGAAGAATACTGAGGAGACTTGCTACAAATGGGACATGGTCCAACTACAGCCTCAAAGGGCGAAAGGGAAAACTACCCTTCATGGGGACAACCCTTTACAATATTGTTTTACGTAAGAAATTCGATTTCCATACAATGTTTTCCTTTACATTGTCTATAGAACATTTCACATATAATGCTTTTTAAATAGGAGCTTGTGCTGAGCAGTTCCCAAAGGTGAGCGAAAAGGAGATCGAGGCGTGGATAGGAGATACCCTTAAGCATGCACCTCACCGGGCCAAGGTGGTCCCAATAATTGTAAGTTTTCCTCTAATTAAACAAACTAAGGTAGCATTACATTTACCATTAACTTTTTGTCTTTTAAAAACGTTTCTTTCTCTATGATTACTGTAATGACTTTCCTAGTCATTAATAGTGTACTTATTCACTTATATAGCATCAGTATGCAGTTCTACACTGGTTTATTTCGTAATGCATACATCTACTATTAAACATAGGATAGCACCCCCTTCTGGTGTAGTGTGTCAATGCTATTACCAATACATGACAAATACGAATTTACGATTAACGGACATCTAGTTAAAATCTTACTTTGTCATATCAATAGCCACTCTTGTATGGCAAACATATTTGGTTAATACACTCCCTCATAGTTGGATCTTATACAAGTGTAATTAAATGCAACAATGAGAGATTAATAGAGATGGGTTTTTTTGCCAGGCACCAGAAGAAGAACTTGGGGCACAAGAAGGATCTGGGGCGCCAGAAGAAGAGGAAAACAGTGATAGTGATCTCTCACTAACTATCTGACTCTCCTATCATTTCTATGTTTATTTTTTCAATAAAATAATTTTGATTCACTTTTAAATTCAAGATTCAAGATTCGTCATTCCATGTGTTGTAGCCTAATGCTTATTACGATAATCTCCCACAGTAGAACCCAGAAAAATAACAATGAGAATGTTTAACATAATGGATAGCAATGTTTTGGATCCCTTAAAGGTTCTCCAAAAGTATTGTAATTAGTTTATTTGTTAAAAGTTCTGCACATTTTCTATAAAGACAAAGAAATAGCTTGTGGTTCAGATAACGGGATGCAAGGACTGAAAACGAAAGTTTGATATGTCACTAAAAGGTTCTGCAAAGGTCGTGGAAAGTAGCATTGAAATGTCCTATAATGGTTCCCTAAACGTTCCCAGCACGTCCTGAAAGGCCCCGAAATAACGTCCTCCTACCTTTTAAAGAACTCCACATTGAGCCCAACATGGGACGTTCTGGGAACGTCATAAGGCGACGTCCTTTACACCAACGCGAACGTTCTGGGAACGTTCTGGGAACGTACAATTTCTAGCTGGGTATATACCCCTCAAAATCCACTTTTCTCAGGATACAATCCTTTGTCTAGTAATTTGAATGTTGAATTCGAGAGGGGAGGCCAAAAAAATACACACTGCTGGGTTTTAGATTTTTTTTAAAGTCGCCTTTTGTTCTACAAAGCCTTTTAAAATGTCAATTACGTCATACACATTGCCAGAGATACATATTAGGGCAAGCTCTGGTCACTTTCTTTTCTCTCTCGAGGCATCGACAACACAGCTGACAGGTTAGGCTCCCCCTGTCAATACACATGCTAGAAAGAGTTTTGGCTTGCTAATCTTGTTTTTAATGTTGCTAATGCTAATGTTGCTAATTACATTATGATTCCACTTCGGATGCCATCAAGCGGGATCTCTGGTCGTAGTCAGTCCATCACCAATCAGCATTCATTAGCAGAATGCTAGCGTGTTATGGGCAACAACGACTCACCCTTTAAGAAATAGAAAGGACATAAGTACTCGTTCATTCAACTTTTGACCTAAAATCCATGTTGAACATGCAAATCTGAGGCTTCTCAACAACAATCAGGTGAACGAGACACATTTAGCCGTTTAACTCCATAGACTCCCATTCATTTTGCACTCGACCGCGATCACTCCCAGTGGAACTCTGGTGGAACTGCAACAAAATTCGGTACAATGGGGCTTAATAGGGAGTGGCTAGGCCCCCCTTAAAGCCCATATAGCAGGTTAACCACCACTGTCGATGAATGGGTACATAAAGCACTCAAGATATGTATATTATTCAAGAAATCTCCAAATGTTGTCTCAAAATGGTGTTTAAGACCAGTTTTGTACGTTTTTTTTGTTAGCATTAGCATATTAGCGCAATTCGGCGATGACGTCACGTTGGGGAGTCGTGGAGGAGAGTAGCTTCAGTCTAGTACTAGAACTATGGCAATTGACTGGGATGGGGAGAGGTGGCAATAACCACTAAAATGTACGATGGCCCGCAGCCGTATAATATCGAACCAAATAGACGAGAGAGGTCAAATGAGGAATTGCCTAGACCTGATGGCCGCCAAAGCCAATTAAATGGATGGTCCGAGGAGAATGAGTGTAGAGTTGGTGAAGTGTCCTGCTGAGTTAGCAACGGCAACGCAGCAAGGAGCGCTGGAGCTTGTCTACGGACAGCAGTGCATACAATAACGACACATTGTTTTACTGTCAGTGAATAGCACCGAGTGAAAGTCAACGTTTTCTTTATATCTACAGTAGTGACAGTTATCATGTCGTTAGTTCAGATAAGTAGCTCTTATCTAGATCTAGAAGGCATCATGCTAGCTATGGGCTAATTTACTAGTGCCACCTGTGAAATTCTCCCCCCCAAGTCAATCCCTAATTAAATCTTTTCCCCGACGTTGTAAACACATTTCCGATTAGATATTCCACGTTTTGAGTTCCGTAATAGTCACGTTCTATCGGGAAAGGGGAAACTAAATCAATAAACTAAATCAAACACACACAGTTATGAAAGCCGTTTGATGATCACTCGTGATCCAAACACTAGCCATGGCGCGCTATCTAGCTAGATATGACTAGCTTTTGGACATAGCTACTTAAAAACAATTTTGTTTTGGTTCATATTCATGAGTCACGAAATGTGCTTTTCTAATGTCATCGTATCTTAAAAGCTCCGTGTACCCCGTCCACACTACTACGCGTATACCCGGCGTTTTCAAATGTCTCCGGCTAGGGGAGCGTAATCGAAAAGCTCCGTTTTCAGTGTCCGAATTCTCCGTATTAGTGTGGCCGGGAAGTGCAAACGGAGACGTATGCGTTTCTAAATTTACCCGAGTTAGTGTGGACGGGGCCTCAGACTTTTCTTATGTCACACTGATTATGACTGTAGTTGAGGGGTTCATATTATGGGGCTAGCTAACGTGCTCTGCAGCTTGTAAACATTAGCCTGAGACTTACCGTTGCCAGCTCTCGCTTGCGGCGGGCGGCACCGAGCCTTTCAGTGCTTCTCGGTCTCGGGCCAGGGCAGACAGAGAGTTTAGGTGCGTTCGACATGGACTGCAACTGCATGAAACGACCAGCGAGAGTAGCCGCTTGCAGTCGGGGAGGAGTTGAAAACGGCTCTGTGAAGTTGGACATTCCAGCTTCTCGTGGTTTGCTGCGTTGATGTCAGTCATGGCCGATCAAGCGCTGTTTGCTTACGTTATTTTATTTATAATTGAACTTAGTCTTTCCGTTAGTAGAAGAGGTGGCCCAAAACCCTTTCTTCAACAAATGTTTTATTCAATCAAATTGTTTGGTCCGGATTTGAGCATTGGCGAAACTGAAGGTGTCAGAATAATTACAAAACAAGCGTCAAAGTTGTCGTGTGTGAGTCTGGCCAATCATGAAATAGGTGTGTCGTCATTTGAAGCCGTGCAGTTGCTCTTGAGAAAATGCGCTCGGCTACACAGTCGGCAGTTCTCGAATCGATCTCACGGTACTTTGATGGCTACGTCACAGTGACCTAGCCTCGGCGCCGTCTCAAGTCGGACAAAAAGTCTAACCAGAATTCACTGTTTCAAGTCAGCCGCCTGCAGCCAGCTGCAGCGCTGCATGAAGCAAGGTCATGTCGAACGCACCTACTGTCACCCCCACAAACACTGTAGTTTACAATTTTTCCTACCTATACATATGTATATCTAGCTTTATCTCTATATCTATATATGTAGGCTAGTAGGCCTACTAGTAGCTATTTATTTATCTAGTGCTAGCTAGCTATGCTATGCTATCTGGCTGTCTGTCTATCTATTTCTCTCTCTCTCTATATATATATATATCTATGTTATCTATATATTTATCTCTTGATCTTTATATCTATGCTAATTATATATTCTATCTATGTATTTATCTATAAACTATCTACTGCTGAACACTCTTTCGTTAATCTCTCTGGTTGATTTCAATGGGGCTTTGGTCTATCGTCTCCCCAACGTGACGTCATGCAATGCATTGTGGGGGAAAGAAGAATCATTGCAAAAAAGTACCTACTTTTTCGTATTATATTACGTTTTGTGACACCCAACAACATCAAATACAATAGATAACAGTTAAAATGTTTATAACCAACATGTAAATAGCGCAAATTCGTTGGAAAAATCAACCTGCTATATGGGCTTTAAACAGGCTCTGGATTTTCTAAACTTTATGTAAATGAGGAGCGTGAAAATGCTAGCGTCGGATTGGTTTCTTGTTTCTTGTAAAGTAGCAACTGTTGGTCATGGTAAACATTTCTAGGTTTGACAGTTCCAAGATGGAAGAGCCAATCATCGTCTGTGTCTGCGCACCCAGTACTGTATGATACGTCTCTGTTTGATTACAGAGAAAAAATAATGCCTGGTGCAGGGTTGCCGAGGTTGTCGGCGTCCCTGGTGTTTATTTTGTACTTCTGTAATTCAGTTTCGTCACATTACGTAACTTTCTTCTGTGCTAGTGTAGCCGGTGTGAATCGGTGAAACTCACTTCTCAGGTATGTAATGAGCCACCCGCGTCACTGAATAGCTAGCTTTACTTTGGCGTAGTTGGTAGCGTTCGCGCTTGGGAAGCCAGGGATGGCGTGTTCGATTCTCGGTGAAGGATGAACACGGTCCGGAAAACTCTGACGGAACTTGCAAGATCTCGTTCGTTGCATACCCGTCACATTGGTGCTGTGACCCGGATCTCACTAACCGCCGGAGTGAGTTTCAGAGGGGTGAATGTAGCCAGTGTGAATCGGTGAAACTCACTTCTCAGGTATGTAATGAGTCACCCGCGTCACTGAATAGCTAGCTTTTCTTTGGCGTAGTTGGTAGCGTTCGCGCTTGGGAAGTCAGAGATGGCGTGTTCGATTCTCGGTGAAGGATGAACACGGTCCGGAAAACTCTGACGGAACTTGCAAGATCGCGGTCGTTGCATACCCGTCACACTAGCTGCATAGTCTAGCTAGCTCACCCGTCACACGATTGACATCCAACGTTGAAATGCTGGCTGGCAGCCACTCGCTAGCCATACAGTAAATGTGTAGTGGCTAGTCATAATCTAAAAAATTACCGTAACACTATAAATACAAATACAACATGGACCATAGACAACTCTGTATTCCAGTCGGCACAAGACCGGTTACATAGAGTGCGGTTTAATCTTTCACTCAGCCTAAAAAAAGTGTGGAAAAGGATAACCTATTGTGTGCAGTAGATAAGATCATGTCAGATTTAGAAAGCGTATCGGATTTTGATTAATGTGTGTAAAAGTTGTATTTTGTCTGCCCACTTTGCCATGACATTATACGAACTACAACAGTGACTTAAGAGAACTACTACTCTGCATTAATCTCTGGCACGCCCACGAGCGTGGTGTACTGTGGGAAGGCAAGCGGTGAGGAGCGTTAAAAAACATAGACATATACATAGACGCCCCATTGTCTGCTTCAGAACGTTGCTGTGACGTGCCAACTCGCCGCCATCTTGGGGAGGTAATGACTCACCCGTAAACAAACGCAAGTGAACGGTGGAGCTGCGGCTTTTCTGGTTAAAAAGCACTTAAGCGTTTACATTTCTCAACCGATTCCATTGAGTCGTTTATATATTCAAGGGTTTATGATCTACGTGGAGTACCAAACATTTTTTTGTCTCCATGTTACTTAGAATCTCGATAGTTGGGTTATAATCGCCATAGACATATACAGTCATGGCCGAAATTGTTGGCACCCCAGAAATGTTATTAAAGTTAAATAGTATTAAAGTAACACATGTTTTGTTATACAAATGTTTATTCCCTTTGTGTGTATTGGAAAAACAACAAAAAAGGGAGGAAAAAAGCTAATCGGACATAATGTCACACAAAGTACTAAAAATGGCCTGGTCAAAATTCTTGGCACCCTTTCAAAATTGTGGATAAATAAGATTGTTTCAAGCATGTGATGCTCCTTTAAACTCACCTGAGGCAAGTAACAGGTGTGGGCAATATAAAAATCACACCTAAAAGCAGATAAAAGGAGAGAAGTTCACTTAGGCTTGCATTGTGTGTGCCACACTAAGCATGGACAACAGAAAGAGTAGAAGAGAACTGTCTGAGGACTTGAGAAACAGAATTGTGGAAAAATATCAACAATCTCAAGGTTATAAGTCCATCTCCAGAGATCTAGATGTGCCTTTGTCCACAGTGCGCAACATTATCAAGAAGTTTGCAACCCATGGCACTGTAGTTAATCGCCCTGGGCGTGGACGGAAGAGAAAAATGTATGAAAGGTTGCAACGCAGGATACTCCGGATGGTGGATAAGCAGCCCCAAACAACTTCCAAAGAAATTCAAGCTGTCCTGCAGGCTCAGGGAGCATCAGTGTCAGCGTGCACGATCCGTCGACATTTAAATGAAATGAAACGCTATGGCAGGAGACCCAGGAAGACCCCACTGCTGACACAAAGACATAAAAAAGCAAGACTACAGTTTGCCAAAATGTACTTGAGTAAGCCAAAATCCTTCTGGGAAAATGTATTGTGGACAGATGAGACCAAGATAGAGCTTTTTGGTAAAGCACATCATTGACTGATTTCAGTTATTTTTTCCAAAGGGTGTGCAACCAAATATTACAGTTTTTTACAGCCGCTAACAAGCGCTTACCCATACTTCGGATACTTTTTCTAAACTCTTAACACAGACTGACACCCAGTGGCGGTGCGTCCATAGAGGGCGCTAGGGCGCCGCCCCTCCTAGAATTTTTCGTAAAAATAATAATAAAAAAACGTGCAAAAATATGATATACCAAACTATTTAAATAAGAAATGTACTGTGTTAACGCGTTAAATGTGTGTAGGAGACCGTAAGTTCCTATCAACAACCACTTAAATGTGACCAAATATAATATATTGCCATTCGTTATCACTGAGATAAGCCACTCCCCCCTGGAGGGGCGCCGGCCAAATGGAAGTCAATGGGAGCTCTCATTCTTTTTTCATACATTTGAGAAAAACGGCTTCTCATTGGCGGAAAAAAGGGGCGATGCCGGGGCGCACACTCGTGCGCCCCTGGCCAATGACATCGTTTCTTACTTATATTGACATCTTATTCGTCGAATCAGAGACCTTTATCATTCCCTCACATCTCATATAATTATCACGTATCTACGAGAGCAACATCGCTAGCAAAGGAGGATGGGCTGTAGGCCTACGGGACGTACACGGTACCCGTAGCTTCTCCTCAAACCTGTATGCTAAGTAACCGGAGCTGGTTAGCTGGTTGTTCAGTGAGTAATTCAGTGTTACACACACAGTCACAACATCACACGTTAGCAACGACGCTATGCGATATCAGCGACCCTTCAGCATTAGTATCGTAGCTAGGAAAGTTGAGGCTACTTTTCGCTAGGTACCTACGAACATGTCTTAATCTGCTAGACAAGTGGCTTCCCCATCGTTCTTTTGGTGAGCTGTCTCACGAGCCCTACTAGCCGACAAGCAAAATAGTTATTTAGCACTAGCGTTGCTACCTGCATATATGCAAACATTGTTTACAATATTTACAGGCTTCAACCAGTGCTGCTCAAGCATACATACAGGGTCAAGAGATAGATTCGTTAGGCATTGAAGAAATAGTAGGAGAGGACGACAGCATCCAACATAGCTAATACATATATATTTAATGTTAAAAAAAAGTTCTGTGTAACGACCCCCCCCCGCGCCGCCCAACTGCGCAAAAAAAATCACCAGCCGCTACTGCTGACACCTACAAAACACAATTGGCCAAATGGATCATTTTCTTCTCAAAAACACATTTTGTTAAATATATACTAACTCTCCATTTCTCTGCACACACTGACTTTACCAAAACACTGGAAATATGACTCAAAATGAAATTATTCTGTCATATAATAACACTTGTTTTCACTTCACAAGGTACATGCAGTCAATCAAAGTACACCAGGTTTCAAAATACTGGCTATTGTTGACATTATAAAAACTGCAGAGACTTAGGTTTCAGGTATTTGCATGCAAAACATGCAATCCACCTTTTACACTAAATATCTTGGTTGGGAACTGTATGTCCACATGTTAAATAATGTTTAAATTCAAACACATTTCAGTGTTTTTCCTTACTGTTTACTAAAGGAAGTACAGTAGAAACACAATATACAGTAATAAAACAGAAAACGTTTTACAGTAATGCTTACAGTGAACAAAATATCCATGAAACACATTCCGTTAAAAAAAAACAGCAACGCGCAAATTTCATCACTGACTACTGTTTTTGCAGCCCTTGGAATGCCACCACCACGCATTCTTACACCTCTACCTTGCCCTCTCCTTAGGCCTGCTCTTCTCCCCATCCCTGCTCCTCTCACTGCACCTGCACCTCCTTCTGCATCTCTCACTGATTCTGCACCTCTCCCTCCATCTCTCACTGGGCCTGCTCTTCTCCCTGGGCCCCTTGCTCTTCCTCTTCCTCGTCCAGACATTACAGTGTTTGGATTTTTCTGTTTCCAAAAACATCACTCCTCAAAGTCCTTCTTTTATAGTAATTGAAGGAAATAACCCCTGCCACTATAATAATAATAATAATAAATTTAATTTATAGTGCCCTTTTCATCCGAAGATCTCAAAGGGCTACAGGTTAAAAACAAAAATAAAAATAAAAAGGGGGTTTTAAAAACATCTAAGAGTGCGAGCCAAAGGTTTTTTTAAAAAGAAATGTTTTAAGACCTTTTTTAAAACAATCAGTGGATTGTGGTGCCCTCAAGGTGTCAGGGAGGGCATTCCACAGGCGTGGGGCGGCAACACTGAAGGCCCTATCTCCCATGGTCCTCAGTTTGGTTCTGGGTAAGTGGAGGAGGTTAGAGTGAGTGGAGCGGAGGGAGCGTGTTGTGCTATGTGGGTTGAGAAGTTCTTTGAGGTATGGGGGGGCATGTCCATGGATAGATTGGTGAGTGAGGACGGAAACCTTATACTCAATCCGGGTGGAAACCGGAAGCCAGTGGAGTGAGTGGAGGATGGGGGTAATGTGCTCATGCTTACGGACTCTCATCAGGATCCTAGCTGCAGAGTTTTGTACGTATTGAAGCCTCTGCAGGCTCTTGCTAGGGATCCCGATGAGTAGTGCGTTACAGTAGTCCAGTCTGGAGGAGATAAAGGCATGGACTAGTTTTTCGGAGTCTGAGAGTGAGAGAATGGGGCGGAGTTTGGAAATGTTGCGGAGGTGATAGAAGGAGGTCTTGCAGAGGTGGTTGATATGGGATTCAAAAGTGAGCTGGGGGTCCATTTTTACACCAAGATTTGTTACTGTTGATGAGAGAGGGATATTTGAGCCAGAAAAGCTGATGCTGGTTATGGATGATGATTTGGTCTGGTGAGAGGTGCCGATCAGGATGGCTTCGGTTTTGGCGCTGTTGAGTTGGAGGAAATTGTGCTCCATCCATGCCTTTATCTCCTCCAGGCACGTGGTGAGTTTTGATGGGGATGACGGTGATGTTAAAGGTGGGGTGGCAGCTGTGGCATTGACATAGAGCTGTGTGTCGTCGGCATAGCAGTGGAATGAGAAACCGTGGCGGCTGATGACCTGACCAAGGGGGATGAGGTAGAGGATAAAGAGGATGGGGCCAAGGACTGAACCCTGGGGGACACCGCAAGTGACTGTGTGTGGGTTCGATTTGGAGGGACCCAGGGAGATGCATTCTATCCGGTTTTTGAGGTATGACTGAAACCAACTGAGGGGAGTGCCAGTGAGTCCAGTGGTGAGGTGGAGGCGGTTTAGAAGAATGTCATGGTCGACTGTGTCAAAAGCAGCAGAGAGATCCAGAAGGATGAGGAGGGAGGGGGAGCCAGCGTCGGATGACCTCAGGAGGTCGTTTGTAACTCTTACTAGTGCTGTTTCTGTGCTGTGGGCGGAGCGGAAACCGGACTGGAATTTTTCATAGAGGTTGTTTAGTTTGAGGTGGTTTTGAAGGTGAGTGGCAACTGCTTTCTCAAGTACCTTGGATATGAAGGGGAGATTGGAGATGGGCCTGTAGTGTGATAGGACTTCTGGGTCAAGGGTGTGTTTTTTGAGCAGTGGTCTGATTATGGCTTTCTTTAAGACGGGGGGAACGTGACCAGTTTGGAGAGAGTGATTTATAACAGAGGCGATCAGGGGACTTAAGACTGTGACATGGGTTTTTACCAGGGAGGTTGGGAGAGGGTCCAGGGCACAGGTGGAGGGTTTCATCTTCCTGATGATGTTCTGCACCTCTTCTGATGAAACCACAGGAAAGCAGTTTAGGGGTTGTGAAATGGCATATGTATATGGGGGAACGGTTTGGGTGGGAGGACCAGAAAGAGCAGAACGAATATGTGCAATCTTTGATTTGAAAAAATCCATGAAGTGATTGCACTGTTCTTCTGTGGTGCCAGTCAGTGGGGGGGATTGTGGTTTGAGAAGATGGTTGACCGTAGAGAAGAGCCGTTTGGAGTTTCCTGGATTGTTTCTGATGGCGTCAGAGTAAAAAAGTGACCTTGCCTCTTTAAGGGACTTTGAATACTGTAGTTGGTGCTCCCGGTAGATTTGATTGTGAACAGTGAGGCCAGATGTTTTGTATTGCCGCTCAAGGACTCGCCCTGCTGCCTTCATCTTCCGCAGCCCATCTGAAAACCAGGGAGCTGGGCGGGTGAAGGTGACTGCTCTGGTTTTAACAGGTGCATGGTGATCCAGGAGGCTACTCAGATGGCTGTTGTAGTAGTCCACTGCTTCGTCGGCTGATGAGAAAAGTGTGGAGAGATGCTGAAAGTCTGCTGACAGGTGTTCTTGGTTAATGTTTTTGAGATTTCTAAAACTGATATTTCGTCTAGGCTTTGAGAGGCTGGATGAGGATGGCAACTCCATAGAAATGATCTTGTGGTCAGAGACACCAAGGTCATACACCTGCAGGTTTGTGAGAGGGGCAGAGTTTGTGATGACCAGGTCCAAGGTGTGCCCCCTGGTGTGTGTGGGGACATCAACAAGTTGCTTTAAATTAAAGCAGTCCAATAGCTGAAGAAATTCAGCAGCAAAGCGGCAGGAGGGGGTATCGACGTGGATGTTCATATCACCTAAAATGATAACGTCGGCAGAGGATGTGCAGAAAGTTGTGAGAAGATTTGACATCTCAGGGATGAAAGATGTGTTCGGTTTTGGTGGTCGGTAAATAAGGAGGAACAGCACAGAGGAAGGGGGCTTACATTTAAAAGCAAGGCATTCAAATGAAGAGAGTTCAGGCAGGGGCTGCAGAGATAACTCCAGATCACTGCGATGGATGACCGACAGGCCGCCACCACGACCTGTACTGCGGGCTTTCTGGAGGTAGCTATATCCTGGGGGACAGCTCTCATTTAAGGAGGAGAAAGTATCTGGTTGGTGCCAGGTCTCTGTGATGCACATAAAATCCAGACATTTATCCAGTATATGATCATGTATTAGACAGGATTTGTTGCTGATTGATTGGGCATTAAAAAGTTCAATTTTGCTGCTGGATGAAGCAACACATCTTGGCAGTGGACGTAGCAGACTAGAGTCCACTCCACGTTTTCCATCCAATTCCCTGATAGGTGTTGCCATGGAGATGCCCAAACTACTTATCCAGTAGGAGACAACGCTCTGATGACGTATGTGAGGTGCGACAAGACGCGTGCCACTGAGTCTAAGCCAGACTGGAATCAGCTGTGGTTGGCCCACTTTACCCAACATAAATCAGCTGTGTCAATTTTACAATTGTCTTTTTTTTCTTTTTATATATGATATGTATGATGTAGACTGTATGATATATGTTTTCATATGAGATATGTTGTTTTTGAACTAATATCATTGCAGAAGCAGATGTTTTTATACTGTATCTAATGTTTGGATAATTGTTTTTTCTATTGTGGGATGTTGTGTGTTAACATTTGTAAATACTAGACAAAAAATCCATAATTTTGTTGGGAAGTATAGCTTGTCTGTTAAGAAAATGTAAGCATTGTAGAAATGTGTTCACTGACTGCATATTGTGTGAAAAAGACATGAAATATGTGAATTGTATGGCCAAAAAAGACTGATGCTGTGCTAGTTGTATTTAGAGTTTGGAAAATGTGACTACTGTTTGGACAAATGCTTGTCAGCGACTGAAAAAAACTGTAAGTTAAGGGTGCCAAGAATTTTGACCAAGCCATTTTGGGAGTTTTGTGCCACATTATGTCCGATTTGCTTTTTTTCCTCCCTTTTTTGTTTTGTTCCAATACACACAAAGGGAATAAACATGTGTATAGCAAAACATTTGTTACTTTAATACTATTTCAGTGAGAAATACTTTCTGGAAAAATGTCTGGGGTGCCAACAATTTCGGCCATGACTGTATATACATGTGTAGCCTGCTGAACTGAGACCCACATAGGTCACAATAACTTTTCCCGGGTTCGTTTATTAACTGTTACTTTCGGAGAAAGAGCACCCCAAGAAATGATTTAAAACAAAATAATACAAAACAATACGGCAGTGGACTTAAGACCCGATAGGTTAACAAGGTTTACCCACATGAGATGCACCGCGTTAACACTTGGCTCGTGACACCGCCACCTAGTGGCCGAAATAAATAAATAAAAATACCTTTCAGGTTTATAACTAAATATTTACCCAGAACTAAAAGTGATGGGAGTGTTACAACAAATGCCCCACCCGGCTATGTATAAATTGAGCGTCTACCAGTT
This sequence comes from Mallotus villosus, assembly GCA_903064625.1. Taxonomy (NCBI): domain Eukaryota; kingdom Metazoa; phylum Chordata; class Actinopteri; order Osmeriformes; family Salangidae; genus Mallotus; species Mallotus villosus. Next base: position 107,367 of record CAEFZP010005064.1, read on the forward strand.
GCCAGGCGCTCACTTTTACTAATGGTCTGACTCTGGTAGTGCTAGCCAACTGTCAGTTAGCTCTCAACATAGATCATGTTATAATGTCACGCGAAATTAAAGTTAGAATAAAATGAAATTAGAACACATCAAGAAGTGCACGAACCTTAACTGAAACACTGTAGAACCATGAAATTCTTAGCCTTAAGAATTGAATCGGATCTCGAATCTCGAATCGATCTCACGGTACTTTGATGGCTACGTCACAGTGACTTAGCCTCGGCGCCGTCTCAAGTCGGACAAAAAGTCTAACCAGAATTCACTGTTTCAAGTCAGCCGCTGCATGAAGCGAGGTCATGTCGAACGCACCTATTAGGTGCGTTCGACATGAACTCGCTTCATGCAGCGCTGCAGCCGGCTGCAGGTGGCTGACTTGAAACAGTGAATTCTGGTTAGACTTTTTGTCCGACTTGAGACGGCGCCGAGGCTAAGTCACTGTGACGTAGCCATCAAAGTACCGTGAGATCGATTCGAGCTGCCGGCTGTGTAGCCGAGCGCATTTTCTCAAGAGCAACTGCACGACTTCAAATGACGACACAGCTATTTCATGATTGGCCAGACTCACACACGACAACTTTGACACTTGTTTTGTAATTATTCTGACACCTTCAGTTTCGCCAATGCTCAAATCCGGACCAAACAATTTGATTGAATAAAACATTTGTTGAAGAAAGGGTTTTGGGCCACCTCTTCTACTAATGGAAAGACTAAGTTTAATTATAAATAAAGTAACGTAAGCAAACAGCGCTTGATCGGCCATGACTGACATCAACGCAGCAAACCACGAGAAGCTGCAATGTCCAACTTCACAGAGCCGTTTTCAACTCCTCCCCGACTGCAAGCGACTACTCTCGCCGGTCGTTTCATGCAGCCGCAGTACATGTCGAACGCACCTATTGATATATGTTGCGCATTGCATTGCCATTTGAATAAAGAGTCGAAAAAAGCGTGTCAATATGAAATGCAATGCAATAAGCCTCCATTCAATTTCGTATTCAAAATAATACAAACTGAATTGCGGATTGCATTGTCATTTGCACATTGAATTGCCATTTGACAAATGCATTGTCATTTGAATAAAGAGTCTAATAAACTTCCATACAATGGAGCGTCTATGTATATATGTCTATGTTAAAAAATGCTGTAGTGCACATAGCGCGCGTTCCCCTCCTGTGAAGTGTGCGCAATGCGCGGCACCTATACCGGAAGTTGTATCTACGTCGGACTTCACTCGGGGAAAGCAGCAAATCGGTGAAAAGGAAATATAAAATATACAATCGGTACTCAAAAAAGAAGAAAATAAGACCTGCAGAGTTGGGATTTGGCATTTTTAGGCGTCCATATCAAAAACCAACTTCTTCCCCACGGTAGTAGTATTTATTCAATTTCCAACGTTATTTGACAAATCAGGGGCAACATGAAACAGAGCTAGCTGCTCCTGACCTTATGTAGAACTAGCTGATAGTACTAGTGGCAAGCAAAGTTACGTCGATATAACTAGAGCTAGCTAGCGAGAACCGTTTAGCTCATTAGCAAGCAAGCTAACTCCGAGCTATATCCAACCGGTCTGTTTGTCTTAATCGGAGTTTCGCTGTGGTACAGTACAATTTAGTTGGCGAGCTGTATTACGCAGCCCGGTGGCGATGAGTTACATACCGCTAATTAAGATAGTAATAGTTAGTGTACCTATTTAATTTTCGATTTGATCGTTAAACTTACCGCGGAACATATCCAAACGAGGTTGGCCTAGAGCTAGCACTAGTAGTGTTAGCCAACTAGCTGGCAATATATCATCACCTAACACTGGCCTAGCTAGGTACTGTAGCCAGTAAGGTAATTTACGTTTGCCAGCTTGCTAATTGTAGAGCTAGCTAGATCACTCTCCAAATAGTTTCGGTTCAGATGAAAGTAAATCTGTGTTTATTGCTTGCCAAAGCAAGTTAGCGGATGTGGAGATAGTATGCTTCTCTATTTTCAACTGTATAGCTTAGTAGGCTAACTGGCAAATGCTGGCCACCGAACCACTTACTCAACGTTTGTTTTCATCACACAGATCGTTGTTTCCACATTTTCTCCGAAAGCGTTAATTTCTTATTATTGTTTTCGGCCTGGTTCTGTGTAACTGGGAAGAATACACGCTTCTACTATACCCCAGAGAGAGTGAGGAGGAGTGAGTGTTTGAGACCCACTCTCTCCATGTGTGTGACTATGGGAGACATCAGTGATCTGGACAGACAGATAGAGCAGCTACGACGCTGTGAGCTCATCAAGGAAAATGAAGTTAAAGCACTTTGCGCCAAAGCCAGGTACTGTTATATATTTCTGTAAGAAGATTGTTAGCTGTAAAGTCAACTATAGCACAAATTAAATGAATGGCTGGTTACTTTGCTTTTGATTGTACAGGGTAAACGGTATAGTGGTAATCAGTCCAGTTTCTGTGTGTGTTTTACAGGGAGATTCTGGTTGAGGAGAGTAACGTTCAGAGGGTAGACTCTCCCGTCACAGTGAGTATTTCCAGAATTTCTTGACTGATCATGCCTAAAAAACAATAACTTGGATAGAAGCATATATATTATGCACCCCAAATTCTTTCTTCTTCTCAGGTGTGCGGCGATATTCACGGACAGTTTTATGACCTGAAAGAGTTGTTCAGAGTAAGTCTAAGCGCCTCTTTCTGAACCCATGAACATGTTCTGTGTTCTACTGAACGTTTAGCTCAGAGTATGCAACAACATACACTCACTGGCCACTTTATTAGGTACACCTCGCTAGTAACGGGTTGGACCCCCTTTTACCTTCTGAACTGCCTTAACTCTTTGTGGCATACTTTCAACAAGGTGTTGGAAACATTCCTCAGAGATTTTGGTCCATATTGCATTTACATTTATTCATTAAGCAAAAGCTTTTATTCAAAGCGACTTACAAGAAAGAGTTTTACTAAAACGTGCATAGTTCAATGATTATAAACAACGAGAGACCCCCAAAACATTGCGGGTAGCCAAATCCTGAAGCATACATTGTAAAAAGCAAATAAGTGCCAATGAGCATGAAGAGCATGTAGTTAAACAAATTACAATTAAACAACATGTAATATAATTCACAGCGAGTACAAGTAGTAACCGTTGTACTCCCGGAACAAGTGTGTCTTTAGCCTTTTCTTAAAGCTGGAGAGACAGTCAGTATCTCTGATGGAGGTGAGGAGATGATTCCAACATTGGGCCAGACAGGAGAAGAGCTTAGGTTGGGAGCAGGCGCTCCTGAGAGGTGGGACCACCAGACGGTTGTCAAAAGAAGACTGTAGGTGGCGGGTGGGGGTGTAAGAGTGGACGAGAGACTGGATGTAGTAGTTACAGTCTCGTTCACCGCTCGGAAGGTCAGTACCAGGGTCTTGAATCTGATCCGGGCCGTGGTGGGTAGCCCATTATGACATGATAGCATCACGTAGTTGCAGATTTGTCGGTTGCACATCCAAGATGCAAATCTCCCGGTCCACCACATCCCAAAGGTGCTCTAGTGGATTGAGATCTGGTGACCGTGGAGGCCATTGGAGTACAGTTAACTCATTGTTATGTTCAAGAAACCAGTTTGAGATGATTTGAGCTTTGTGACATGGTGCATTATCCTGCTGGAAGTAGCCATCAGAAGATGGGTACACTGTGGTCATAAAAGTATGGACATGGCCAGCAACAATACTCAGGTAGGCTGTTGCGTTTAAACAATGCTCAATTAGTACTAAGGGGCCCAAAGTGTGCCAAAAAATATCCCCCACACCATTACACCACCACCAGCAGCCTGAACCGTTGCTACAAGGCAGGATGGATCCATGCTTTCATGTTGTTTACGCCAAATTCTGACCCCAATATCTGAATGTTGCAGCTGAAATCGAGACTCATTAGACCAGGCAAAAACAAAAATTTGGAGAGCCTGTGAGAATTGTAGCCTCAGTTTCCTTTTCTTAGCTGACAGGAGTGGCACCCGGTGTGGTGTTCTGCTGCTGTAGCCCATCCAATACAAGGTTTGACATGTTGTGTGTTCAGAGATGGCATTCTGCCTACCTTGGTTGGGGTTATTGGGTGTGCTCGGGCTTCGCCAGAGCCAACCTTTGTTATCTCACATATATATTTCTTTATTATTATTATTATTTTTGCCGCCCTATTTCTCTGTCAATATTTGGACTACATAGAAAACGTTGACGTCAAAAGTTTTGTCTTGGTCCCGATTGAGTTGCTATTACTTTTATTAACATTCTGTTGCACAGTTTAAGAGGATACAACGTTTTCGTGGCAAAAAGTTGATTTTGTCGGTAAAGGGTAGAATACTCAGTTATACTTCACAACGTCAGCACACGTTAGCAACGACGCATTAGATACAACGTGCATAGAGACTGTTGCAGCACAGCAAGGATGGTATCGTGCCGCCCCCCTAAGCATCCGTCAATATTTGGATTACTTAGAAAACGTCATGTCAAAAGTTGGTAGCCATTGAGTTGCTTGTCTTTTTATTTACCTAGCTAACTTGCTAGCCACAGTCACTGACGCTACTAACGTCACGAAACACGCGTGACTACCTCTAGCAGAACATTAGTTTAGCAGCTTGTTAACTTGGGAGATACTAGAGCTAGGCTAACTATAGCTTTAACGCTACTGCAAGGCAGCTGCAGAAATGCCACAAGCAAAGAGGCCAGGGTAATAACTATTTACTATGATGCATCTGTTTTCAATCGTTAAAATAAACATTACTCACAAATACATTTTCGTTGTATGATTTATTATGACATTAGATTACAAGTAAACGATTTGTTGGTGAAATAATCATTACCTGTGATTTCAAACCAGTACTGCAACGCTGTAGCCTACGCGAGACACTGTGTAGCTAACAAAAACATCCACAGCTGTTTACAGTAGGAAGTCAAACGGCGACAGAACATGTTCGGCACTCCCTTAAATTAAAAGTATTTCAATAGGTGAAACTGTCTGACTACTAACCCGAACTTCATTGACACAGCCTAAACTTGTCAATCTGTTCATGAAAGCAATATTTAATTTCAGCCTAAACCGTACAACGGAAAGTTCAACCAACGATCGCCACCAAGACGAACACTGTAGTATACAATTTACCGGGGCAGCTTCTCCACAAAGGGCTATATCGCATTTTGCGTTGTTACTGACAATGATCGCTATTGAGCTTTTTATGCATGAGCGATTTTCCACTAAATAAATGTCAAGCGTATTTACGTTTTTGCGGGCATGTCATAAGTTAGCAGACACAGAGCTACTGTTTGAATCGCGATTCCATCAGAAATATTTCCAGTGATAACGTTGTTACAGTAGCTTCTTTCCAAGGGTGTTCTTAATGAATTATTATGCAATAGACTATGAGTAGGCTAAATGCTTGAAAATATGCAGGCACACCCTCACAATTTCCCCAGAAATTGTATGCTCTCTAGTTTGAGTTACTGTTGCCTTTCTATTATCTCGAACCAGTCTGCCCCTTCTCCTCTGACCTCTGACATCAACAAGGCATTTTCGTCCACGCACCTGCCACTCACTGGATATTTTCTCTTTTTCAGACCATTCTCTGTAAACCCTAGAGATGGTTGTGCGTGAAAATCCCAGTTGATCAGCAGTTTCTGAAATACTCAGACAAGCCCGTCTGGCACCAACAACCATGCCACGTTCACAGTCACTTAAATCCCCTTTCTTCCCCATTCTGATGCTCGGTTTGAACTTCAGCAAGTTGTCTTTCTTGACCCTGTTTACATGCCTAAATGCATTAAGTTGCTGTCATGTGATTAGCTATTTGTGTTGACAAGCAATTAAACAGACGTACCTAATATAAAGTGGCCGGTGAGTGCATTTGTATGTGTCAACCAGGGGGGTATTCCATCAACGTCGATTAAGGAAAAGCGAGACTTATTTCGCCAAGTCTCACTTACTTTAGCGAGAGTTCCGTTCCATTAAGGTGGCTTATTTTAGTTCAAGCTACGTAACCAAGGTAACTTATACTTCGGAACTAGCCTGCTCCGTGTCAGGCTAAAAGTCAAGCTAAACTAATATGTGTTGCAAAGAATTTCAAACAAGCGGAAACAGAATCTGAAAAGACAGTTCCGTCGAGTAAATTCTTGCGCGCAAAACACTTTAGTCCGTGTTTGGAAACGTAGCCTAAATTAAGACTTTTTGAAGTGCATAGCCTACATGAACGATTTACGTGTTTAATTCATTTCCAAAAAATATATACATTTAAATAAACAAGTTAAGAAATAATGTCACTTTAACAGTTTTCAAAAGCCATTGGTTAAGTGACATAAAATAAGGCCTTTAGAAACTAAACAGAGCGTCTAGACAAGTTACAATCGCTTATGCCGTATCCGTTCTTTGACAACCCTTTTATTTGTTATATTAATAAAAGCGTGCGGCAAAGTTATTTTGAAGTAGGCCTAATTGATTAGGCCTAATTGTGTTCAAGATGTGAAGACAAAAACATTATTAGCCCACATCAAGTTCAATTAACCATGGCCTTCTTCAGTGTTTTGAATTTGATCCTACAATTTTCAATTGCTGCCACGTTGTTTTTTGGGTTATATTCTCAATCTCGTGTTGAGAATATCGGCCATAGGCCAGCCTACTGTCAGAACGGTTTTAAACAGCTCATCAAATTACGCTAATTATCAGTGAATCACTGAATGCATATATGTTAATTTGGTATGTCTACAATTTACGCTTTTTAACGGTCGTAATGGTTTGACAAGTTTTCTCCCATGTCATGTTAATTGCGGCAACCCTTTTTTGGGACAACTCCAAAAAAACTCAAAAGAACAATTTACGCTGCTGAAACAACACCACTCTGCTGGTTTACGCTTTGCTTTTTGCGACATAACTCCTCTTTTCGACGATCGCCTTATCTGGGCTGCACAGTCTAAGCTTATTGAGGTCTAGCTTGAGTTAGCGTTGCCTGTTAGTGGAACGGAACGTTAGTGGAACGGTTTGAGGCTTAAGTCTGAGTTGACGTTTACCCAAGTGAGACTTATTCGTTTTAGCGAGACTTGCGTTAGCGACGTTGATGGAATACCCCCCAGCATTTCTCCATGTTACGTATTGTTGTTACGTAAGGTTGTAAGCATTACCATTAGCTTTGTTACAATCAGCTAGATCACATTTCCATTATACAGCAGTTTATGTAGGTTATAATGCTAATATCTGATGTTTTGTTGATTCGTGCTGTAAAAATCTGCAGGTCGGAGGTGATGTTCCAGAGACAAATTACCTTTTCATGGGAGACTTTGTTGACAGAGGTTTCTACAGTGTGGAGACGTTCCTCTTGCTTCTAGCCCTTAAGGTACAACATGTAATATTAAATTGGCAATTTTATTTAAAGACAGGCAACTTCCTGGAACTACCATTTTGTACAATATCCCTCTATCATACAAAACTGGAATAGCCTACCAAGACGATAACATTTATAAAAACCTTTTATTTCACTCTTTGAACAATGCTCATTGGATTTAAGTTGTCAGCCTGCAAATGCTTCAAATGATTAAGCTCCAACCACAAACTAGTTTATAAAGGTATGTTTTCACCCCCCTGCCCTATCACTATTTTCTCCCCTCTTCTAGGTACGGTATCCAGACAGAATCACCCTAATCCGGGGGAACCATGAGTCGCGGCAGATCACCCAAGTCTATGGCTTTTATGATGAATGCCTTCGCAAGTATGGCTCAGTCACCGTGTGGCGATACTGCACCGAAATATTTGACTACCTGTCTCTCTCCGCTATTATTGATGGCAAGGTACGGCCCTCTGTCAAGTTTGTCTCCCTCTGATATTCTGGCTATAGACTGTACACCACACCCCCAAATGTTCTGTTAATCTATTTGAAGCGCTTCATATAAAGGAAAGGTCTGTGGTCTTAGTCCAGCTCATTTAAATTTGACCTCTTCTGATTATTTTGCTCTTTATAACGCTCTTGACAATTAAAACAATACCCTACATTTTCTGAATTGGATTTCTGTTATCCAACCAAATCTTCTGGCTATGGCTCTTATCCATAATGGCCAAGTAATGCATCAGAAAAGAAAATACCAAATAGAGCCTGAATTTTTAGCTAGTGAGAATAGGGGTATGTGGACATCACTGAGTATACAGGCACCTCTTTTTCTTGAACCTCTCATTCCAAAATCATGGACATTCATATGGAGTTGGTTCCCACTTTGTTTCTATAACTGCCTCCATTTTTTTGCAAAGGCTTCCCAAATTCGTTTGATGGTGTTAAGGTCAGTGATCTGTGCAGGCCAGCTACGGTTTTGACACAACTCAACAAAACATTTCTGTATGGACCTCTCTTTGTACTGAAGAGGTTTGGTTTAAAGATGTTGAGGTTTGAATGGGGGCATTACGAAGTGGAAACCAGAAAGGCCCTTCTCCAATTTGTTGGAAAAAATGTTGATGCACAGAATTGTCTAGAATGACTTTTTTATGCTTTACCATGAATATTTCCACAGATGGAACTAAGGGCTCAAGAAAAGAAAAAAAACAGCCACTATTGTTAACTGGTTTGATGCACTAAGCAAGATCCATCTGAGGCCATTTTTAATTGAATGCTTTATTTATTGCATTTCTTTCAACAGTGTCATTGAAAATGGGCTTTTCCTTTTGTACTGATTGCGGTTCTGCAGCATTTTTTTTTACATCCTTTTTTTCTATCCACTAGATTTTTTGCGTGCATGGTGGCCTGTCTCCCTCCATCCAGACTCTGGACCAGATCCGAACTATTGACAGGAAGCAGGAAGTCCCCCACGATGGACCCATGTGTGACCTGCTGTGGTCAGACCCTGAAGGTATCAAACCTGCACAGTTGGGCCCCCATAGTTTGGTTGTTTGACAATATAACACTTTGTGTTGGTGTTTTTTGTTGTTGACATTCATATATAATCAGGGGTTAAATTGGGATTTTCTATGTGGGGGGGCTCTGACTAAGGGGCAAATTTCACAAATCTTTCGTGGATTATGCAGTAAATAACAGGCATGAAAACGGGTCAGGGGTGGAAAAAGGTGAGAAGGATATTACCCCTCTAAGGGGGTCCGGGTGCATGCTCCCCCATAAGAAAAATTAAATATTCCATATTTTAAAGCATCAATCTGATGCATTTTGAGATACTTCTTTTGCCAACCTGGGGAGAGCTGGAGAAACGTAACTTCAGCCATGAGGCTAGTTAGAAACTTCCATGCTTAATGCTCGCGCGCATAAAAATAGCCGAAAAATCGTTTTTGGAGCTTGATGTAAAACAAATAAACATCCGTTTGTCCAATTGGTAAAACATTGTCTAGTGAAGGTAATATGTTTACGTTTCTTAGCCTGGTTTTCCATCTTTATATTGTCTCTATAGCTAGCTTTCCATCTGTCAGTGTCACTGTCGTGTGTAAGCGGCACTAAGGGCTGCTTAGACGTTCATTTTATTAGTAGGCTAGTAAAAAAAAATATAAGGCAAGCGGCCCTCCGGCCCCAGAAGTGCTTCGGCCCATCGGGAAATCTCCCGATGCTCCCGATGGCCAGTCCGGTGGACCACCTTACCTTCTGCCTTGTCAGTCCCCTCACCTCAAAATCTACCTCTTCAAAGACGGTAGCGTAAATTTATAATTTTCGTGCGCGATATGCCTACTTCTCAAAGTGCTCCAGATGTCTAGGCCAGCCTATCCCTACCATTATTTAGAATTGTGCTTTAAAACAACATAGATTTGCAATGGAAAAGTTGTAAATGAGTAGGACAACATTGCTCGTGATGGACTAGGCAGACTGCCAAAATCGTCTGGAGCTGCTGCGCAGCTGATCTGCTGTGCAGAACTCCAGACCCGGCCGCTTATGTGTCGGGGCTCCGCCCCGGACAGCCCCGGCCCAATTTAATCTCTGTATATAATACATTTAGATCTATTTGTATTGATCTTATCGTTTCTCTCTTCCACTATTATTCTCAGACACCACAGGATGGGGGGTTAGTCCAAGAGGGGCAGGCTACTTGTTTGGTAGTGACGTGGTGGCCCAGTTCAACGCAGCCAACGATATTCACATGATTTGCCGGGCCCACCAGCTGGTCATGGAGGGCTACAAGTGGCACTTCAACGAGACAGTGCTCACTGTGTGGTCTGCACCCAACTACTGCTATAGGTGTGTGTGAAAGAAACATTTTGAAAAGTTGTGAGACTAAATCATGTACTGTTCTTCAGTGTTTGTCAGCCTGTCATTTTAAGCAACTTGACATACAATTGTAACCGTCTTTCTCACACAGATGTGGCAATGTAGCGGCCATTTTGGAGCTGGATGAGCACCTGCAGAGGGAGTTCATTATATTTGAGGCAGCTCCACAGGAGACCAGAGGCATCCCTTCCAAAAAACCAGTGGCTGACTACTTCTTGTGAGCTCATAGGACTGATTTCTAGCCCTTATATGATGCCTGTGTGTTGGTTCCACCTCTAACCAGCTGTCCCCTGAACTTGCCCCTTGATAGTCATTTGAAGCTGTCATACCTGAGTTGAAATCATTTGAAATCCTTTTGAATACTTGAACATTAATTTGAGCCTGTCCAGAATGCCAGGTGGGCATGGTTTGGACCGTAGGACTATTTCCATGGTTCAATTGTGTCAGATGAGCAACAATAATCTTCAGTGAAATTAAAATATTTAAAATATATATTTGATCTGTGCCTGTAAACTATACAGTGCAAATTAAACGGACTAAGTGATCACCATAATAATGACTATCCAGTACTTCAGTCAGAGTGAGTCAAGTGTTGAGGGGTGCATTGCTCATCTTTAATTTTGTTTATTCTTATGTACCCCTCAGCATTCATTCACCTTTCTCCCTCCCCTTGTAGATTAACAGCTACCTTACCTTGTAGTATTTTTTTTTATCCAATAGATTGAGGGATTCCAAGAGGGCATGAAAAATATATGTTTTATATTCAGATGTAGGATATTTCTTGGCTGGAACTTCTATTATGCATAACCTTCTCCCAATTTCCTAAAAATTCTCCCAATGCTTCTTTTATCTTTGATTTTGTATAATTGTTGCCGTCAGTCCTCACTGTCAATATTTTAGTCATATTGTCTCCCAAGCATTTGTATTTAATGCAGCTTTGCACCTTCATGTCTACTTAAGGGACAAGCAGATGTAAATGGTTAAATGTTTCTCTCATCCACCTTGTCAATGCCTCCAGACTACTCTTTAGGATTTGGTCAACTTTTGATATTGTAATAAAATCTTTTTGTATCAATATGTCTTGAGCATGTCCATTGATTATGAGAGAGTTTTGTAAGTCATGCACATTGCTGATTGTTACTGGAAGGGACGTGGAGGTAGAATTTATAGGCCAGAGTAAAAATGCACTAAACCAAGACAGTCAATGCTTAACATTTATTCTGACATTTGCTAGTTTAAAAAAAAATAAGAAACAATGTTTAAATGGTTATGAAGGCACATTTTGCAAACCAATCAAGCATGCTGATACTTTAAAGTACACACACAAATGGGTTGTAACTCACTAGCCTTTGACCTAGTCATCAGTCTAGATTCAGTATACAGATCAGAAAAAAGTGTATCACACGTATATTGGTGTTTGGAATTAATATCTTGGAGATAAATACTCAACTAAGCTAGTTGTATGGACGACGTATGTCCGCTCCTCGGTCCGTGTACGTGAGTTGAATTCATTATCCTATCAAAAGGGAACAAGCTGGAATAAGAAGAACGTTTGTGAATGCGTTTTTTTGGGGGGGGGGAAACATTGTTTTGTTTTCTCGTTTTTTTACACATAGCCTAAACCATAAAACGTATTGATATTTTGAGTTTCTCACGTGGGTGGAGCTGAATGTGAAATGCCGGACATTGGCCAAATGTGTAGTCAGCACTACCTGTTCCTTCAAAGTAAAAGTTTCCCCCTTCTAACTCGATTAGCCTAATATAGGTTATATCAGTTACATTGTATTCAAGTTCATAAACTTGCCAATTACTCTTTATTGACTTGGGAGTTCGCCCTTCCAACTTAATTCATTGCATCTACTATTTCATAATTGATGTAGGGCCTACTGATAACTATAAATAAACTAATGCACAGATTCTGTAGTCAAGTTTTTCCATTTATATTTGTATTAGTAATATTATAAGATCATAGCAATTATCATTTTTATTGGCCTGTTAGTGTGTTGGTGTTGCTGTAAATGGTTAGCTAACTGATAGTGCTTATAGATTTAACATTCCCTTGAACTTCTTTCACATTATAAGATTAGATTAATCTTTGTCATTGAACAGTACAAGTACAGTACAACAAAATGCAATTAGCATCTAACCAGAATTGCAAATAGTATTTACAACTATTGAGTACATTAAGTATATGTATATTACCAGTGAAATACACAGATGTGCAATTTGTTATTTTAAGTGGTATTGTAGAAGCCAAATGTAGATGAAGGTTGCATGGGCACCCGGGATGGGGATATAGCTATTGTCGGGTCACAGAGGTAGACATGCGTATGTAACAACTGTAAAAATATACACATGATGGCCATTCTGAATGTGCAGAGGAAAATGTTATGTGCACGGAGCAGGTGCAACTAGATGCAGGGATAGCAGTATGTGAGGTTCTTATGCACTGATGATCCTGCGCACCCTGCTCAGACAGCTTGGGCATCCCGCCAGGCGCTTGACCTCCTCCCTGTAGTCTGTCACTGCAACAGTTTCATGCATTAACATTTCCCCCCACTCATCTACACACCATACGCCACACACGTAAGGGATACTTTTAAGTGGGGGGAAAAGTCACACTGTATTAATAATATAGAAGTTCTTTCAAGTTAAATGGGTAGTTTTGATGGAGAGCAATATTCAAGACATCTTTACATCTTTAATTGGATATAGGTTGGGGCTCTCACTGGGCCACTCAAGGATATTTACCTTTTTATTCCTTAGACCAGTGGTCACCAATCCTGTTGCAGAAGAGCTCCCTTTGTGTATAGGTTTCACTCCACATGGCCTTAGCTGCAGTTAGTGAGTGGTTGCACGACTAACACACACACTTTAAGGTGTACTTTTTTCTGTTTCTTTGTGATGCAATTCAAGTACCATACAAAGTCAAATGACCTTCAACACATAACTGCTGCCTTTCTCTTTCTGCATGAAATACTATATCTGAAATATATCCAGATGAATGTGTTGGTGATACTACATTAATTTAAGAACTCGGAAATCTAAACAAACATACACACTAAAACCTTATAAAGAATATAATTTCTGAAGAGGGGTTATTTCAGGTTTGAAATAAATTGTATTTGTAAAGAAATGACGCTGTGTAAAATGAAAATATATACAGAATGCAATGATTTGATTGATCTCATAAACTCATAAGTCATTCACAATCGACCATTTAAAACATATCAAATGTTTAAACTTAGGAACTGTACAATTTTAAGAACAAAATAAGGTAATTTGGAATTTGATGGCTGCAACATGTCTCAAAAAAGTTGGGACGGGGCAACAAAAAGATGGAAAAAGAAAAATACACAGCTGGAAGAACATTTGCAACAAACAAATGCAAACAGGTCAGTAACATGATTGGGTATAAAAAGAGTATCTGGAGAATCTGGAGAAATTTCTATGTAAGGGACCAAGGGGGAAATAAATACTGCATTCCTGTGATCTTCGGGCACTGCATAAAAGGTCAGTTACAACTAACCAACAAGAGCAACAAGACTCTCAAGAATAGTCATTGTGATCCGGGAGGAAACTAACATCAGGTCCAGCCAGGGGCGGTTTTAGCTAATTGGAGGCCCTGGGCAAAGAACAATTTTGAGGCCCCCCATAAACCGCAAACCCCCAGAATGAGTCCAAGAGCAATGGACGATCTTACAGCATTGTGTAACACTTCGGTTGTGGATAATATGTCCAGAAATAAAATCAAGTCACTCATTTAGTGTCAGAATCCATTGTTATGTCTACAAAATTATTTTAGATATAGTATACGTTTCGCTAGCTTGCAAATCCTGAGGATAGCTTACTGCAGCAGACCTTTCTATGTGACAACGGACATGGGTGTTTTGTATGGAACGCCGATTTAGTCAAAATTAAATAAATAAATAGATCTGTAAATAAATATATAAATACATAAATATATAAATATGGCAATGAAATAAAGCCTATAATTTAAAAAAAGATGTCAATACATATATAAATAATAAATGTATTTATTTCAAAATGACGTTTTTGTAAAGACAACATTTATTTATTTAATGGGACTTTTATTTCCTAATGCCACGTTTTTTATTTATATTTGAGACTTTTACACATTTATTTCCACATATATTACCACTACACATGTATTACCACTCCACATTTATTACCCCTCCACATTTATTACCACTCCACATTTATTACCCCTCCACATTTATTTCCGATCTCACACGCAAACGAGAGGGGCGTGGTTATCTTCAGACCAACGCATGCTGCACAAGATCGAAGGCAGATAGGGACCTATGATAGGGACACCTAGATTCGGTAGCTGAAGGAAGACATGGTGTCAGAGATCGCTTGCTGGCATTATAGATCAAATTGATCAGCATGGCTTGTCAGGATATATTATTTTCGCACACATTTTGTAGAGGTTGGGCGGATAAGTGCTCTACAGAACATAGATATTGACCTCAAAGTCTTAAATGGTTTGATACGTATCCGTGTTCATGTGCAAGACGGCAACTGTAGAAATCCACCATGGGGCTCAACATAATCTTTCTTAGGGTTAAGAAAGAGTATTTTGATCGTAAGCTATTGTCTGGGTTCATAGTGACGATTTAAGTAATTTGTAATTTCATAAGGGGTTGTGGTATGCTATCTTGGGAAATGTGGCTATTGCATCAAGACAACCCCAAATACGTGATTAGCCTACACATTCGGGTATTTTCTGGTGTGCTCACGATTATGGAGGACCAAACCTGCCATAATTACAAATAAATGAATAAATAAATAAATGTATCAAAAAATGTAATTATACACTAAAAAAGACAAATATATATAAATACATGTATGAAATAATATTAATTACGTATTTATTTATTTAAATGCACATTTATTTCTGTATTTATTTATTTTTGTATTTATTTATTTCTTCCTTCATTTATTTCTGTATTTATTTATTTCTGTGTACATTTAAATGTGTATTTCATGATCCTTAAGCTAATGAGGTAAGCTGTCAATCAAGGGATGTCACGGTGTCACCATAACCCCATTGGTTGATTGGTATCTGAGTGCGATTATGATTACTTTCATACATGGGCCGCTATTTTAGTATACAAATGACTGCACACAAGCAACATATTGCCTGCACACAAGCAACATATTGCCAGAGTTTTGGGAGTTTTGGCTAGCTAACCTTGCTGTAAAAGTGTTAGTCCAGATGTTTTACTTCATGGTAGGCTAGATAGTAGAACTCGCTAGCATTAGTTTCAAACACAGCAGCATCGCCGTTGAGGAACAGTTGCTGTAGCCTACAGTACTGTATGATGGAGCTGTGCCAAGGTAAGAAGTTACATTTGCACTACTGTATGTTTTATCAAAAAAATATTTGCACAGTCGAATGGAGGCATAATTCTTGGCCCATTTTCTGGCATCTAGCCTACATTTAACGTTACAATATCTTAAAGTACGGATATCTTTGATGCTAGCAATGTACAGTAGAAGCTAGCTAGAACGTAGCAGAAACAGTGTGCTACGAAGTGAGTGATGAGCTGTTTATGTAATGTTTTAGTGTAGCTAATTTAGTGCACTATTTATATTTTTTGAGAGACTAATGCCTACAAACAAGTTTGTAAGAGAAAATATGTATTTCATTCTTAACCCATAACTGTGGTCGCTTTGCACCAATAATCTGGGAGTTGGTACAGTAAGAAATTACATGATGTGTGTCAAGGAAGGAAACAACAAAGACCAAAGTACAACATGGTTAATCTGTTCATGTGATTGTCACCCTATGTCATTACAGTTTACTGTCTGTTTATGTGTGTGTGTGTGTGTGTGTATGTATGTGTGTGTGTGTCTATGGCCCTTGTAGTCTGGCATTGCTACTGAGGTTGACGTGAGCTGAAAAGGAGGCCCAGAGCCTTGGAGGTGGATGTCAGAACACTAGATGAAGGAGCTGGAAGGGGGACCACTGGATGAAGGAGCTGGAAGGGGGACCACTGGATGAGAGAGAGCTGGAAGGGGGACCACTGGATGAGAGAGAGCTGGAAGGGGGACCACTGGATGAGAGATTTCCGGATTAGGAAAATAAATAAAACAGAAATAAATAAATACAGAAATAAATACAGACAGAAATAACTATATCAATAAATATATTTCATACATAGAAATAATTTTACAATTAATTTACTTTAGCCTTTTATTTTCCACATAATTTATTTCTGTCTGTATTTATTTCTGTATTTATTTATTTCTGTGGAACATTTAATTATGTATTTCATGAACCTTAAGCAAATTAGGGGGCGGGAGCAGGGCGGTGATTGGGGCAGGACTCAAAACGTTCAGCCATAGCAGGGAAGTGTAGCCTACTTATCGCTAGCAGCAACGATCTGTCAGACGGGTTAAACTAAGGTGTAAATGAATTTAGATTTAGCTCTAATAATTTTAATCCAGTGAGGTAACATTAGATAGGCCGGTTAACTTCCCTAGCAGGTCACCAAGACATTACGGTCTAGTTTAGAAGCATGTTTATACTGTAATACTCTGCAGTTTGAACGACACAATTTAGTCAAAGTTTATGCAGTGCATTTGTAATGGTGTGTGCTGCATATCTGTCATAATCAACAGCAAGTCCATCAGGCAAATCAACCGCCACATAGATGCAACCATAACTGTACTCCAATTTAATAATCTCTTCATACCCTTCATGTGTTGTCATTTAATGTAACTTGCAAACAACTAGTTTTTTCTGCATCTTTATTTAATCTTGACCTACTGTACAGTTTGATATTTATTGAATCGTCAATAACTGACAGCACACAAGGTGATTATGACCATGTAATGATAGAAATAGAAAACAGTTTAATAAAATGGTATGCATGTGTACTGCACAATGATGAACCCTCAAGGGCTTGGTTGTGAAAGGCTACAGTACAACTACATGCGTTCAACATACACAGTACAACATATGTACACGTTATTTTAGTCTCTGCTATGACAAGAGTGTAAAAGGTGAAACAACAAAGGTAGCGCCTTTGTCTACACTGCGCTGTCTTGGGCTTGCACCTGGCATCAACCATTTCATAATGGTTGGGTGTGATGCATGGGGATGTATTGCATGCTCCAAATAGGGAGTTGTGATGCCGAATTAAAAGCATAGTGACACAAATACTGTAGTTTAAATATAAGTCAGTCCACTCCATCACATTTTCCCTAATCCGGAAATCTCTCATCCAGTGGTCCCCCTTCCAGCTCTCTCTCATCCAGTGGTCCCCCTTCCAGCTCTCTCTCATCCAGTGGTCCCCCTTCCAGCTCCTTCATCCAGTGGTCCCCCTTCCAGCTCCTTCATCTAGTGTTCTGACATCCACCTCCAAGGCTCTGGGCCTCCTTTTCAGCTCACGTCAACCTCAGTAGCAATGCCAGACTGCAAGGGCCATAGACACACACACACATACATACACACACACACACACATAAACAGACAGTAAACTGTAATGACATAGGGTGACAATCACATTAATAGATTAACCATGTTGTACTTTGGTCTTTGTTGTTTCCTTCCTTGACACACATCATGTAATTTCTTACTGTACCAACTCCCAGATTATTGGTGCAAAGCGACCACAGTTATGGGTTAAGAATGAAATACATATTTTCTCTTACAAACTTGTTTGTAGGCATTAGTCTCTCAAAAAATATAAATAGTGCACTAAATTAGCTACACTAAAACATTACATAAACAGCTTATCACTCACTTCGTAGCACACTGTTTCTGCTACGTTCTAGCTAGCTTCTACTGTACATTGCTAGCATCAAAGATATCCGTACTTTAAGATATTGTAACGTTAAATGTAGGCTACTAGATGCCAGAAAATGGGCCAAGAATTATGCCTCCATTCGACTGTGCAAATATTTTTTTGATAAAACATACAGTAGTGCAAATGTAACTTCTTACCTTGGCACAGCTCCATCATACAGTACTGTAGGCTACAGCAACTGTTCCTCAACGGCGATGCTGCTGTGTTTGAAACTAATGCTAGCGAGTTCTACTATCTAGCCTACCATGAAGTAAAACATCTGGACTAACACTTTTACAGCAAGGTTAGCTAGCCAAAACTCCCAAATCTCTGGCAATATGTTGCTTGTGTGCAGGCAATATGTTGCTTGTGTGCAGTCATTTGTATACTAAAATAGCGGCCCATGTATGAAAGTAATCATAATCGCACTCAGATACCGATCAACCAATGGGGTTATGGTGACACCGTGACATCCCTTGATTGACAGCTTACCTCATTAGCTTAAGGATCATGAAATACACATTTAAATGTACACAGAAATAAATAAATACAGAAATAAATGAAGGAAGAAATAAATAAATACAAAAATAAATAAATACAGAAATAAATGTGCATTTAAATAAATAAATACGTAATTAATATTATTTCATACATGTATTTATATATATTTGTCTTTTTTAGTGTATAATTACATTTTTTGATACATTTATTTATTTATTCATTTATTTGTAATTATGGCAGGTTTGGTCCTCCATACACGATAACCAGTTGTTTTCGATCAACCCAGGCCATACAAAATGTTGCCTGAATGCCTGAATTAGTGACCAAAAGCTCCTTACATCCATGAGCCTACAGCAGCAAATATGAGATGCGACTTGAAAATCGTCAATAATGTTGAATGTTGTGTGAATTCGTGACGATTCTGGTGATAGAGGTAGATAGGTGTCCCTGTCTGCCTTCGATCTTGTGCAGAATGCGGTGGTCTGAAGATAACCACGCCCTTCTCGTTTGCATGTGAGATCGGAAATAAATGTGGAGTGGTAATAAATGTGGAGAGGACCACTGGTCTAAGGAATAAAAAGTCTCAAAAAATTAATAAATGTGGCATTAGGAAATAAAAGTCCCATTAAATAAATGAATGTTGTCTTTACAAAAACGTCATTTTTAAATAAATACATTTATACATTTATATATTTATTGCCATGTTTTTTAATTGTATCCTTTATTTCATAGCCATATTCATATATTTATGTATTTATTTACAGATATATTTATTTATTTAATTTGGACTAAATCGGCGTTTCATAGTTTTGTCCCTCGGGAGTTGCCGTAGGGTATTATGTGAAATCAGTGAGGGCTGTTCGAATAACGATGTCAAGAAGAGCATTGGTAAAATACAAGTTATGAATAGAGACTGTGTCCGTGCCTTATTGTCCATACGATCATATATATCTAAAACGAAATTACAAAGAGCTCGGTTACACTACCAAAGTTGAATTAGTAATGTTGTTAGCTAGCGATGCTAGCGTTATTTTGCTAGCTAGCCTTTAACATTTCACTGGGTCTTGCAGCTGTTTGATTAACTGAAATTATTAGGAAATGTTAGAGCTATGTTCTACTAGCCATTTGCCTACTTTAGCAAGTCACTGTATTTCCAAGCCCTGATAGTGTAACTAAGACGACATAGTAAATAATTCCTTTTTCAAGTAATAAGCCCCCGTTCAATCATAGATCCTCTCGATCATACACAAAGGTGCCATATGAAATGTTTCATTATTAAATGTATCTCATACTTTGAATTTCTAAACATTCTTCTCACCACTAATGGGCTTTGAACTGAAGACTAAATTATGTTAGTTTTCCGTTTTCTTAAATTTTGGACACCTCATACATTGAGTGACAGAACACCCTGATTTGTGATGCTATATTTACATATTTGGTATTGCTGGATTCACCACAAACCCACCTTCCCAACAGGCCATATTATGTGTTTCTATGATAATCCCTGGAAAAGTAACCACAAAGTAAATGAAAACATTCTGCAGAGATCTTGATTTTTGTCATGTCCGCATATTTTAGGTATGTGTTTATATGTATTTATTTATTCTATACATCAATATAGTCACATCCAGTCTTTTTTTAGTAGGTAAAGCAACTTCCTAACTACAAACATGCCAAGTTTCAAAGCTCTCAGAGCTTGTGTGATTGATCTGCATTAGTTTATATGCCTAAACTCCCATACGGACAGGCTATATTTGAGTCCTTTCTTGGTTTTGGGGTGTATAACAATATGTTAATTTAACAATCTTAGCAATAAAATATTTTTAGCCAAGAATCCATTTCATATATGGGAGACCTTAGAGATGATGAAAAACATTGTTGGGTTTAGTTCTACCTCCGGTAGGGGTATCTAAAAAATTTGGGGCCATTGTCACTAGCCTAACACTCCACCACGCGTCAAATTCTCCTGACAGACACGTCATGACCTGAATCATATGTTCCATGCTGGAGTTAAGATAACATTTAGCTATAAAAAATAGAATTAAAGAATTGTGTTTTCATGCTTAATTTGAATTGTCATTCGTTTGCAATGACAAGTGATTTATTTTAACTATTTTTTTTTGTAAATACGACGAGGCCTCCCTGGTGGCCGAGGCCCTGGGCAACTGCCCGACTTGCCCAATGGGACGCACCGCCCCTGGGTCCAGCCAAACATTCCTAAGTACCGTTTGTTGAGCATATTTCATAATATAGCAAAGCCATGTTAAGTAGCCCATGCAGTGACGTCACATGAGAACATGTGTGCCTGCGTGGACAGGTATGCTATTGTGAGCATGCGCTGAATAAACGGCCAGTTTGTGTGAGTTCTCAGGCCAAAGAGACGACGGTCGTCTGTACATTTTCTCCCGTGAATGATAAGCTAACTAGAAGGTACTAACCACTTTGTTGACTGATAAACGATAGACTGCTGCAGGGATGTCTAACGCTACAGGTTATGGGCCCAGTCGTGCAGGCCAAAGGTGGTTCAGACTTTTATTCGACGGTGAAGAAAAAAGTTATGAGCTCTGGGAAACAAGGTTCCTCGCGCACATGGAGTTACGTCGCCTCAGAGAAGTTATCTTGAAAGACCCAGAGATAAATGAGGACGACGAAGAAGCTCTTGCAGAAGATGAGGAAAAGAACGGTAAGGCATATGCAGAACTAGTGCAATGTCTAGATAACAAGAGCTTGTCATTGGTAATGAGGGACGCGAAATGAGATGGAAGAAAAGCACTGAATATTCTTCGCGAGCACTATGCGGGAAAGGACAAACCCCACGTAGTTTGTATTGTGAACTTTCCTCGCTCCATAAAGCTAGCAATGAAACAGTCACTGACTATATTATTCGAGCAGAGACTATATTCACGTCATTGAGAAGAGCAGACAAGCATATTAGTGATGGGCTTCAGATGGCTATGGTAGTAAAAGGGCTACCTGATTCATACAAGCCATTCGTCGTGTATATCACTCAGACAAGTGACTCTGTAACGTTCGGCGAGTTTAAAACAAAACTGCGAAGTTACGAGAATACTGAAAAATATGGGAAGAGTGACATGAATGTTGAAGAAGACAACGTGATGAAGACTAGCGGGGCAACAAGGCCACGAGGAAGAGGAAAGAAAATGGACCTGGCTGATGTCGAGTGTTACACGTGCGGTAAAAAGGGACACATAGCCAGGACATGTCCTGACGGATACCAGGTGAGAAGAGAGGAACGGAAATGGGACACACCACAGGGAGGAAGGGGACGCGGCCGAGGACGAGGCCATGACCATATGAAGAAAGCTGATGGAGAGACGGAGGCAGAGGCTACATCTTTTCTGTTTCAAGATGAGTGACTGTCCCACACAAAGAGGCAACAAGAAGGTCTCATGATCGACTGCGGCGCCACAACACACATGATCAACGACGCCACAAAGTTCAAAACAGTTGACAAGACCACATGATCGAGCTTGCTGACGGATCCAAGGTGAGCGGGATGGCGAAGATGAGGGGAGACGCTGAAGTCTACTTGCTGGACAGCGAGGGACGACAGGTGAAAACGAGGCTCAAGCAAGAACTCTACATCCCATCGTTTCCACAAAACATATTTTCTGTGAAAGCAGCGACAGTCAACGGAGCTGAGGTCCGCTTCAACGACGGTAATGACTGGCTGGTCCACAAGGATGGTACCAAGTTCGAAATGGACGTGTATGGTAGGCTGTATTACCTTAGCACTGTAGAGGATGAAAATGTTGATGAAGTGTATGGTTGTCATGACATTCAAACATGGCATAGAATACTTGGTCATTGCAATTTTGAGGATGTTGCAAAATTAGAAAAGGTGGTTGAAGGGATATCTATAAAAGGGAAACATGACAAGTCCAACCAAAACTGTGAAATATGCACACAAAGCAAATTTACAAATTTACATTTACATTTATTCATTTAGCAGACGCTTTTATCCAAAGCGACTTCCGAGAGAGAGCTTTACAAAAGTGCATAGGTCAGTGATCATAACAGCGAGATATCCCCAACATTGCAAGTAGTCAAACATGAATCATACATTGTGAGAAAACCAAAAATAAGTGCCAAAGGGAAGAATCATAAGAGCATGAAGTTAAACAAGTTACAATTGAACAACATGAACCTTAAAAGTGCACGAGTGTACCTGTGGAAGAGCAAACAACAGTAAACTACCTCACAGCGAGTACAATAATTTTAAATCAGTTACAGCTAACCAACAAGAGCAGCAGGTCTCTAAGTAAGAGTCTTTGTGATCCTGGAAGAAACCAACATCATGTCCAGCACCTTTCCTAGGTATCGTTGTATTCCCAGAACAAGTGTGTCTTGAGCCTTTTCTTGAAGGTGGGGAGACAGTCAGTGTCTCTGATGGAGGTGGGGAGTTGATTCCACCACTGGGGGGCCAGACAGGAGAAGAGCTTGTGTTCCACCAGACGGTTGTCAGAGGAAGACCGAAGGTGGCGGGTGGGGGTGTAGGGCTGGAGGAGAGACTTGATGTAGTCGGGTGCAGTCCCATTCACCGCTCGGAAGGTCAGTACCTGGGTCTTGAATCTGATACGGGCCGTGACGGGCAGCCATTGAAGGGAGACGAGGAGCGGGGTAACATGGGAGCGTCTGGGTAGGTTGAAGACCAGACGGGCCGCTGCGTTCGGAATCCTCTTGAGAGGGCGGGTTGCGCATGCTGGGAGCCCGGCGAGCAGCGAGTTGCAGTAGGCCAACTTGGAGAGGACAAGTGTTACGGTCGTCGTTCGTCTAGGGGATACAATAAGGCTTAAACACAGCTAGCGCTAACAGCGGCGGGCCCCGACAGGTGATAAGTGTAAGGAGGTCGCTTACCGGCTCCAGCCAAGTATAGGCAAACCCCTCCCCTTAATCACCGGGTCTCCAATCACGACCGTATCACTCCCCCTTTCAATCACCACCATGTGCAAGCCGCCACGCCACTAAAGTGTCATATTAAAAGTGACCAGAGAGAAAGGCATACAAACCTCCTCTCTCACCCTGCCACTAGGCGTGCGCATAACAGTCCTCCCCCCCTCAAGAGAAAAGGACAACCAAAATAACCCCAAAACACCAATATTACTATATTTTTTGTACTTTTCGCATTTTCACTCCCCTACCTCTAGAGGAGTCCAATAAAACATTTCACAATACCCAGTCATCGTCAATAGTAGTAGTATTATCTTACCACAGTCCGGGTAAAAATCACGTCCGATAATTCTGGGGATCCCAGAAACCATGGCCAAGGGAGTTCTATCTCCACCTCAACCACCGTCATCAATGGGCATCACCACCGGATCTCGGAACAACGCCGGGTAGGCCCGTATCAAGTTTGCACAATAGGCACCTCCCAAATTCATGACATCACATCTTGCAAACCAAAGACAAAGCATTGCCACATCCCAGCCCTTGGGCCACTCCACACCAAAGATGCGCATTGGCAAGGTCGGATGGCCCTTCTCACGAGCCCCCTGTAACTCAGGGTGATTGGCAGAGGATAGTCCCAGTGGGATCCCAAGCTCACACCTGACCTCCTGGAACCCTCCAGAGGCGAAACTGGTCGCTCTATCGGCCTGAACCTCCTTGGGCAGCCCCACAAGCGGAAAGAACTGCAGCCGCGACTCCATGATCGTCAGCGCCCAGTTGTTATATAAAGGGACCGCTTCTGGAAACCGCTTGGCCACATCCTCAATGGTCAACAAATAGTCATGCCCTTTCCTGGTTCGGGGCAGAGGGCCAACCCCCTCCGCGATCACCCGACCTTCGTTAATTAAAGACTCCCGGGAGATGGTGGTATCCCGCACGGGAGCCAGAGGAGGACTAGGGTCTTCCGTTACCGAACACGGATGCTCACCCACAGCCTGAGCAAACACGGTGTCCGCCAACCCAATCCATTCCTCCTCCCCAGCAGAGGGCGAAAATCCCGGTCTCACCTCAACCAGAGGCAGTACTGGAGCAGCGTGGGCTTCGGCTCTCTGGGTCTGAATCACCCCCTCAGGACGTTCTCACACCAGCGTGGCGCTTCTGGGACTTCCAGTGGAGTGGAAACCACAACAGGGGTCCCCCACACCTGGGAACCCGCCAGGTCATTCCCAAGTACAAGGCTAATGCCTGGAACTGGAAGAGTGGGCACCACACCCACAGTGACTTCTCCCATCACTATGTCAGATTTCAAAGACACCTGGTGCAGGGGCACACGGTCATACTGCCCCCCTAGACCTTTAACTAGGGCAGACCGGGTGGAGGCAGCACCGGATAGCTCCAACACTCCCTTGAGTATGAGAGATTGAGCCGCACCAGTATCTCTCAGAATGGTGATCGGTCTCTCCTCTCCCCCTCGGGTCACAGACACAGTCCCCCTAGAGGTGAATGGCTTGTAGCTGGCTGGGAGAGACAGGGGTACCTCTCTGGGGCCCCCATAGCCTAACCCGTCAGGGCCTTGGGTCAGGGCAGACACCAATGCCACCACCTTGGCCCGGCTCTCCCACTGACCATGCTGGGGACACTGGGACTGCACGTGACCTGGTCGCCGACACCCGTGGCAGATTATCTCCCGGTCCCTCTGAAGGAGCGGGCAGCGGAGCTTAATATGGCCGGGTCCGTTGCAGTGATGACACACTACGGTGAAGCGAGACTTCCCCTCTCTCTCCACCCCGGACCGCTGGGCAAGACTCCCAGCTGGGCTGCCCTCAACTAGCGCCTCCCTGCCACGCCCCTGTTCCGCCTGTCCCCCGGCATGGTATCCCAAACCGGTGGGCCCGCCATGGATGATGTCATAGGCATCGGCGGCTCGAGCAGCCTCCTGGAG
This sequence comes from Mallotus villosus, assembly GCA_903064625.1. Taxonomy (NCBI): domain Eukaryota; kingdom Metazoa; phylum Chordata; class Actinopteri; order Osmeriformes; family Salangidae; genus Mallotus; species Mallotus villosus. Next base: position 132,765 of record CAEFZP010005064.1, read on the forward strand.
CGTAGTCACTTTCTGCTCACTGAGGTACATCTCCACCGCCCTGGAGACACAGTTCTTAAACTGCTCCAGCAGAATCAACTCTCTTAGTTGTTCTAAATCGTAAGTTTCGGTGGCCTTCAACCAGCGATCACACGCTACCCCTAACTTCCTAGACAGGTCTAGGTGAGACTCACGCTCCTTCCGTGTCATGGAGCGAAACTGCTGCCGGTCGGCCTCTGGAACGCCACCATAGGCAGTCAGAACAGCCTTCTTCAAGGCCTCATACTCCAACCCCAGGCGAGGATCCAAAGCTGCAAAAGCCACTTGTGCTTTGCCCTTCAGCACACTCTGCACCAGCAGAGGCCATTTAGCTTCGGGCCAGTCACACTCCCGAGCCACAACCTCGAAAGCCTCAAAAAAGGTATCCACATCCTCCTCTGAGAATATTGGCATCAGAGGTGGGGCGGAACGGACATCAAAACGGGGCTCCAAAGCCCCCCCCCCACGGTTGGCCTTCAACCGGGCCAACTCCAACTGGGCCGACAGATTCCTATGCCGCTCCTCCCTTTCTGCCTGAAGGTTCTTGTCTCGCTCCTCCTCAGCCCACAACTCCTCCAACTCCAGTGAGCTAATAAGGAGTTTGGCCAGAGCGGGTCTCAGGGTACCTTCCGGCACTTCGACCTCCTGCTCTGCCACCAACTGCAGCAGGTGAGCTTTTGTAAGCTGTTGGAGCTCTCGGCGGGAGGGCAACATCATCCCCCCACCTAGATCATCTCCCTGCACACCATTCGACATGACAGCGGTAATCGCAAAACCCGAGAGAAACAGGCAGAGAGACCTGCGCCACAAAACAGGCTTCTCCCCAAAAACTCACGTACAAAACCAAGCCGCAACCAGACTAAATCCATCAACAAAAACGTTGACACCACACTGGCTAGCTTAGCTACCACCTCCAGCTCAAAATGCACAGCAACTGCTGTCAACAACTACCAAAACCCTTGGCACACTAGATCCACTACCTAGCAACAAGCCCGATACAACACACAGCTGTCGCTAACCAAAACGCCTACTAGCCTAGCCCAATCCGTCACTTTAAATGCCCTACCTGCTAGCTAATATAATTAGCCCCAACAGTTTGGCATAAAATTTCGGTCGAGCTCCCAATTGTTACAGTCGTCGTTCGTCTAGGGGAAACAATAAGGCTAAAACACAGCTAGCGCTAACAGCGGCGGGCCCCGACAGGTGATAAGTGTAAGGAGGTCGCTTACCGGCTCCAGCCAAGTATAGGCTACTCCCTCTCCAGTCTCCGGGACAGCCCACGCAGCTGTCTGGTTCGGCGGACAGCTCGTACGCGGTTGGTCGTCGTTTATTTTGTTGGTGGATCCTTATGGTTTAAGGCGCGGTGGTACACCAGGAGAGTGTGGGTGGTGTTGAAGCCAAATTATTGATTTCAATATTTATTGTATATTTTGCATTTGTTTATGAATATTGAGTTGTTTGTTGATTATTTAAACGATTTTTGATTGATTACATTTGGTTGGAGGGATAGGACGGTGCGTAAAGCAAACGCCGCCCACAATTGGCATTGGCGAGGGCGGCTTGTAATCTATATCAGCTGTGCCCAGTCGGGGAACTGGGTGCCCAGGTATGCAGTCACACTGCTTTTAGACCGCAGCAAATTAGCCACGCAGCAAATTAGCCACGCAGCAAATTAGCCACGCAGCAAATTAGCCACGCAGCAAATTAGCCACGCAGCAAGTCGGCCAAACATCCATATCGATCGCCAGGTAACGCACCGACCTATTTCTCCTCAAAACTGGTAAGAAAGGAATGCCAAATTGTCTGTTACGCCATAGGAATAAATAACCTTAAACCCAAAGAAAAGTGTGTGGTCAATGTGGGCGCGTCTAGCAGCGCACTGCCTGGTAACCAATTGGAACACAAAAGTATTGCACTTTTATTCGTCTAAAAGCAATAACTGCTTGTTGCATGGACGGCTCAAAAGCGATCCGACGCTTCTAAAGTAATGCAGAAGAGTGATGTTACGAGCGGCGACTCGAATGTTTATGCGCATTTCCTGATTGTACCAGAGCGCCGTGGCTGCGTCATTACGTCACTGTGAAAAATCAAGGGATATTCACAATGCAAATGAGGTGAAATAATAAGAAAGAAAAGGGATTCCACATTGTTGATTCTCCTCTGCTGTATGTTAATTGAATAAGGAGGATCATGGAGGAATTGCAAAGTTTGGAATGTGACATTGATGTTGCACTGGTTGAACAACTCAATCGGTTAAAAACATCCAGAAAAAATAAACTGGCCTTAACAACCAGAAGACAAAATGAAATAAAGAAATTGATGGAAAATGTTTGCAATGTTGAACTGGTTAAATCCAAAGTGGAAAATGAGTTTGAAAAGCTGTGTGTGGAATTGATGGAATTAAATGAATCCGTAAAAGCCTTATTGTCTGCTGAGGATGCAGAAAAGGAGCAAAATGAATGGTACAAACCCAAAATGACTGCTTTTTCTGGATTTGTTGAAGAAGCTACCAAATGGATAAAAGGGATAACAAATGAGCAGAGTAAAACTGATGCTGATGAATGCAATGATGATGTAAGACCTCAGGACAGTGTTTCCAACATAAAAAGTGCTAGTTCACAAAAATCAACTAAATCTAGCCGCTCCTCTAAAACTTCTTCTGTTACATCTGCAAGGCTCAAATTGGAAAGCATAAGAGTGGAATTGATGGAACGAGCTTCCAGACTGGAAAGAAGGCAGGAACTTGAAAAGGAGGAAGTGCTTCTCAAAGCCAGGAAAGAGCAATTGGAGTTGGAAACTGAGATTGCAACTAATGCTGCAAAGTTGAACATCATCACAGAGTATGAAGCCTCACACATTGCTCAGCCTCAGTCAATGGACAGGATGAACGAATATTTGGAAAAAGGAGTGGATGAATTTGATGAAGATGAAGATGCAATAGATGTATATGCACAAGCTGCCTTACTGGTCAAACCAGAATATGATGTCCCCTCTCTCTCTGTTCCACAAGTGCATGTGGAACAGAGAGTGAGTACTGTACGTAGGAAAACAACTAAGTTCACTCCGGATGAAGAAACTGTTAATGCTGTCAAAAGACAATGTGACCCAAGAAAGCATCAAGGCAAGCACATATTTTCTAGCCAAGGACATGTAGACCTCAACACTCTGGCGAACATCATGCAAAACCAAAACATGATTACGGAAGCTCAAGTCAAACAACAGAGCCTGTCTTTATTACCACCACTCAGCATACCCGTGTTTAAAGGAGATCCACTGGACTATCAGTTTTTCATAAGGGCCTTTGAGCATGGCATTGACGACAGAACTGAGAACAGCAAGGACAGACTCTACTTTCTAGAGCAGTTTACAACTGGCCAACCAAGAGAGCTTGTGCGCAGTTGTCAATATATGCAACCGGACAGAGGATATGCAGAGGCCAAGAGGTTGTTGAAAAAACACTTTGGAGATGACTACAGGATTGCTACAGCCTACATTGATAAAGCGCTCAGCTGGCCATCGATTAGAATAGAAGACCCTGAAGCTTTAAAGGGATTTTCTGTGTTTCTTAATGGTTGTTTAAATGCTATGGATACAATGGAGTACATGGAGGAAATGAATCATACCACCAATATGAAGGCTATATTAGCAAAGCTTCCCTACAAGATTAAAGAAAAGTGGAGGGTAAAGGCCTGTAACTTGCAAGACCGGGATGGCAGGAGAGCAAAATTTGCAGATTTGGTGCAGTTTGTGGATAATCAGTCCAGAATTTTGTCTCATCCGATGTACGGAAACTTAAAGGACACCTCCATTACCGAAAGAAGAAGCTCAATGCAACCAATGCCCCGTTCGTATTCGGATAGAGAAAGAAGAAGCAAGAGTGGTTTTGCTACAAGTGTTTCACCAGCAACACATGAAACACGTAATGAGAGTGTGGTCCCTAGTTCATCCTCCAAAGCACCTTCTTGCTTATTTTGTAATGGTGCTCATAGTCTTGGTTCATGCTACCTGATTAACAAGAAATCACACCAAGACAAATTGGAGTTCCTCAAAAAGAAGGGAGTATGCTTTGGGTGTCTGGAACCAGGGCATATGAGCAAAGGATGTAAAAAGAGACTTACCTGTAAAGTATGCTCATTCAAGCACCCCACCACTTTGCATATCACCAACAGAGAAGCAAGCTCCTACAAAGAAAACAAAGAGAAGACAATCACAAGTGCTCTTGTGGAAATAGAAAATGGATGGAATGATATTGGGGCCGGCGCGTCTGAATCCATCATGCCTGTAGTCCCTGTGAGAGTTAAAAACAAAAAAGGTAACAAAGTGATTGAAACGTACGCTTTCCTAGATCCAGGCAGTACTGACACATTTTGTACGGAAGCACTTCTCCAACAGCTTCAGATGACTGGAAGGACCACTGACATACTTCTACGTACAATGAACAAACAACAAGTTGTCAAGACATCGGTTGCCTGTGGTCTAGAAATAAGTGGCCTGGAAAGCGGAACTTTCTTTGAACTTCCAGATACTTACACGCAAAAAGAAATCCCTGTGAAAAAGGAAAGCATTCCTACTGAGATTTCGACAGAAACCAATCGCCTTTATGGCCGATATTGAAGCAATGTTTCATCAGATCAAAGTGCCGATGGAAGATGCTGACCTCCTTCGGTTTCTATGGTGGCCTGATGGAAACGTGGAAAAGGAACTGGAAGAGTACAAGATGGTTGTGCACATATTTGGAGCAACATCCTCACCAAGTTGCGCTAACTTTGCTCTGCAGCAGTGTGCAAGGGACAATGTTGGCAAGTTCAAGTCAGAAACCATCACTACGGTGCTCAGAAACTTTTACGTGGATGATTGCCTCAAATCTGTAGAGTGTGAGGAAGAAGCTCTTACACTTGCTAAGGACCTCACATTGTTATGCGCTACAGGAGGCTTTAAGCTCAACAAGTGGGTCAGCAACAGCAGAGCTTTAATACTCTCAATACCAGAGGGGGAACGAGCTAAGGAGGTCAAGGATCTGGATTTTGAACAAGACTCCTTGCCTGTCGAAAGAGCACTAGGTGTACAATGGTGCCTTGAGACAGACTCATTCAGATTCAAGATCCAGCTCCCAGAAAAACCGCTCACTCGGCGTGGAATTCTATCAGTAGTGAGTTCCGTTTATGACCCGCTGGGTATGGTGGCCCCTGTTATCCTCCCTGCTAGACAGATCTTGCAGGAGCTCTGCAGGTTGAAACTTGGATGGGACGAGAGGATTCCTGAAAATCTTGAACAAACATGGTCAAATTGGTTGAGAGACTTGGGCCTTCTATCAGACTACAAGGTTAGAAGATGTCTTAAACCTGATGGTTTTGCACACCCAGTCTCATCGCAGCTTCATCACTTTGCTGATGCTAGCGAAAATGGTTATGGCACTGTCTCTTACCTGCGAATGATGAACCAGCACCATCAAGTTCACTGTGCCTTCCTCACGGGAAAAGCTAGAGTTGTTCCCCTGAAACCTGTGACTATCCCCAGAATGGAGCTCACAGCAGCCACTGTAGCTGTACGGATGGATCGCATGATACGAGAGGAGATTGAACTCCCTCTTGAACCATCAGTCTTTTGGACTGACAGCACATCGGTGCTAAAATACATAAAGAACGAAACTTCCAGATTCCACACCTTTGTGGCGAACCGTGTGGCCACTATCAGAGCTGCGTCACAATTGGAGCAATGGAGGTATACAAACAGCAGTCTGAATCCTGCCGATTGTGCTTCCAGAGGTGTCTCAGTCCATAACTTCCTGAAAGCTGAAACTTGGATATCCGCTCCAGAGTTCCTCCGTCACAATGAGTCGGAGTGGCCCAAAGCTCCAGATTTAACTCTCACTGTCGGAGATCCTGAGGTAAAGGTGCTCGCAGTAAATGTTACTGCCATTGAAGGAAACAACACCATCAACAGGATTATCTTGCGGTATTCCAAGTGGCACAATCTCAAAAGGGCTGTCGCCTGGATACTTCGCATCAAGGAGGCACTAAAAATGGCAGTTGCAAAGAAAAAAGGACTGCTTGGAAATAAAATGGAGGACAAACCTAACGCACAATCTCTGTCGGTGGAAAACCTTCAGGAAGCTGAAGTGGCTATCCTTCAGTTTTGTCAGCAAACATGTTTTGCAGAGGAGATGACTGCTTTTAGCAAAGGAAACATGGTGAAAAGAAGTAGCCATCTACACAAGCTTGCACCAATTCTGCAAGATCAGCTGATAAGAGTTGGTGGCAGGTTGAACAGATCTGCTATGCCGTCAGAAGCCAAGCACCCAGTTATCCTGCCAAAGGACCATCACATAACACAACTCATCATCAGACACATTCATGAGGGCCTTGGGCACAGTGGCAGAAGCCATACACTCTCACGTTTGAGGCAGAAGTATTGGATACCTGGAGCTGTCTCAGCCATTCGTAAGGTAATCACTAAATGTGTTCCCTGCAGGAAGACAAGTGCCATTAAAGGAGAACAATTCATGGCTGACTTACCAAAGGAAAGAGTTACTCCAGGCGATCCCCCATTTACCAATGTGGGTGTGGATTTCTTTGGACCGTTTGAAATAAAGCGTGGGAGGGCTACTGTAAAGCGATATGGAGTGGTCTTCACATGTTTGAATATCAGAGCCATTCACATAGAGGTTGCACAAACTCTAAACACTGACTCATGCATCAATGCAATCAGAAGGTTCATCGCAAGGAGAGGCCCAATCCAAGTCATGAGATCAGACAATGGAACCAACCTGGTCAGATCAGAACTTGAACTGCGAGAGGCTGTTCAAAGCCTGAACAACACTCAAATACAAAACACTCTACTCAGTAAAGGCATCTGCTGGTTGTTTAACCCACCTACAGGATCACACCACGGAGGCGTCTGGGAGAGACAAATTAGAACCATCAGACGGATTCTCAGTGCACTCATGCACCAACAAACCTTGGACGAAGAAGGTCTCAACACCTTACTTTGTGAAGTGGAAGCCATTATAAATGACAGGCCTATCACCAAAGCCTCAAATGACCCCTTGGATCTAGAGCCACTTACACCAAATCATCTGTTACTGCTCAAAACAAAGCCCTTCTTACCTCCAGGAACGTTCAAGCCGGATGACTGCTACAGCAGGAGGAGATGGCGTCAAGTGCAGTACATGGCAGATTTATTCTGGAAGAGATGGACAAAAGAATACCTACCAGAACTCCAAGAACGTCAGAAGTGGACAAAAACAACAAGAAACTTGGTCAAAGGAGACATTGTGCTCATCATTGATGAAACAGCCCCAAGGAATTCATGGATTATGGGACAAATCATGGAAACCCTGCCAGATTCCAGAGGACACGTGAGGCAAGTGCAAGTTCGGACCAAGACAAACATCCTCCGCAGGCCCATCACGAAGCTCGCCCTGCTCCTTGATGCTCCAGTTGAAGTCTGATACCCCCCCACACACAAACACAGACACACCACCCACACAAGCATTTTTGCTCATGACTTTTTTTCCATGGACAATCTTTTTTGAATTTTTCCCATGACGTTATCGGAAGTTGTATAATGTTAAATAAGAAGAAAGAAGTTTGGCTCCCTTTGTTTAGTTTAAGTAATTGTCATGAAATACATTACAATTAGGGGCCGGAATGTTGAAGCCAAATTATTGATTTCAATATTTATTGTATATTTTGCATTTGTTTATGAATATTGAGTTGTTTGTTGATTATTTAAACGATTTATGATTGATTACATTTGGTTGGAGGGATAGGACGGTGCGTAAAGCAAACGCCGCCCACAATTGGCATTGGCGAGGGCGGCTTGTAATCTATATCAGCTGTGCCCAGTCGGGGAACTGGGTGCCCAGGTATGCAGTCACACTGCTTTTAGACCGCAGCAAATTAGCCACGCAGCAAATTAGCCACGCAGCAAATTAGCCACGCAGCAAATTAGCCACGCAGCAAATTAGCCACGCAGCAAGTCGGCCAAACATCCATATCGATCGCCAGGTAACGCACCGACCTATTTCTCCTCAAAACTGGTAAGAAAGGAATGCCAAATTGTCTGTTACGCCATAGGAATAAATAACCTTAAACCCAAAGAAAAGTGTGTGGTCAATGTGGGCGCGTCTAGCAGCGCACTGCCTGGTAACCAATTGGAACACAAAAGTATTGCACTTTTAGGTGGTATGCAGTCGGGAACAACAGCCTCAGGGGACAACCGGTCGACAGCGAGGTTGATTCGTACTACGACCACTTCGGAGGTTCCCCCTTGCTTCCGCCATCCGGGAGTTTCAAAATAACAAACCCCTCCCCTTAATCACCAGGTCTCCAATCAAGACCCTATCACTCCCCCTTTCAATCACCACCATGTGCAAGGCCGCCGCGCCACTAAAGTGTCATAATAAAAGTGACCAGAGAGAAAGGCATACAAACCTCCTCTCTCACCCGGCCACTAGGCGTGCGCATAACACAAGTGATTGGACCAGCAGCTGGGTGGAGTGCTCAGACAGGTATCTCCTGATCTTCCGGATGTTGTAGAGGGTGAATCTACACGACCGGGAGACAGCAGCGATGTGGGCTGTGAGGGAGAGCTCGTCATCCATGGTAACCCCGAGGTTCCTGGCAGAGGATGAAGGGGTCATCGTCGCAGATCCCAAGCTGAATGAGAGATCGTGGGAGATGGAGGGTTTGGCCGGGATGATGAGGAGTTCTTTTTTGGCGAGGTTCAGCTGGAGGTGGTGCTCGGTCATCCAGGCGGAGATGTCTGTGAGGCAGGCCTCGATCCTAGCTGAGATCCCCGAATAAGTCGGGGGGAACGATAGGTACAGCTGCGTGTCGTCAGCATAGCAGTGGTAGGAGAAGCCATGGGAGGTGATGATTGGTCCAAGCGAGGTGGTCTACAGGGAGAAGAGGGGGGTCCAAGGACGGAGCCCTGTGGGACACCAGTGGAGAGCTGGCGTGGGCCTGACACTTTGATGGTGAAGCGTAAAAAGAGTCCTTGAAGCAGTTTGAATTGCTACAGATCCGTTTGACTGTAAATGTCTAATTGCAATTGTCCTGTGGGTTTTTCCTCCAGACCAATGTGTCTCAGGGGGTTAGGGCATGGTCATAGCCTTCTGTATCAATCAATAGAGAGGATGCAGTTACCGCATGGATATCCCACCCCCTTAGCTTTGCTCCTTAAGTTATAAACACACTCCCTCATGACAGCACACACACACAGATTTGTATTAGGAATAAATACAGTAAACTGCTAACATAGAACATGGAATCTGCTCATGTAAGGTAGATCAGCTGGCTGACGAGTGAACCTGAGATGGGAAAGAGAAGGCAGAAGGCAGGTCTGTTGGAGAACATGTGCATTTGATGAAAGTACATTTGAATACAGTGAACATTATATTATGTAAAATTGTGAAATGCATTAAAAGACAGTTTGAAATTGATGTGGATGCAAGTGAAGATCTTCTCAGAAAAACACTGTGTGACTGACTGCCAGCTCTATGCAGTTGGACTCAAATGGTTTGGATCCTAGTCATTCCAAAATGGTTTTAACCCCACCTACTGTTTTGTCTTTGAAAGACAGAGAGTAAACACTCTTATAATCTTGTTGATGGAAGAAACAATGATGTCAGCAGTGGACACAACCGTTTAAGTGTTGCCTTGATTGGAGAGTTTGTTGATTCTTGTGACCCCCACAACTGCCCACGCAAATTCCTCAGACCCTCAAATGTGAAGTCACAACAGTATTTACCATCTCTTTTATGTGGAAAGAGGCATATCTTTGTCTTTGAGGATCCCCCACATGGCTCAGTCAAGAGAAGAAGGAGAAGATGAAGGGGGAAAGGTGTATAACAAATGTATAGACCTTACAGAGAACTATGAACCTTATATAGGAGGATGGGCACTTAATGTCCTCTTAAGGGCAGGACATCAATACATTTTCATGTACTTCATGAGAAATCTTTCTACCTCTGTATTTTACGTGAGTGTTACAACTTGGTGGTAAAGAAATAGATGAGAAAGAGTCATACAATGTAGTATTAGATTACACATGCAAATTTAAACACATCAAAAGATTACATTTCATTTAGGTCTTTGGCCGGTCAATTAAGGCAGAGGAGGTTCTCAAAATGTCATTTTTTATGATTTACGTTTCCCTGTTTTCATCGAGCAATAACTAGCTACTTGCATTCACCAACAGAAGTTGACTGGCTTCTAGTGACACTTTATGCACACACAGGGTTTATTTACATCTAAAGCTCGCAGTGATAACATGTGTCTTTACCTGGGGGGTATTCCAGGTAGCCGGTTTTGTGAAAACTCTGAGTTGTTTAACCCTGAAAACAGGCAAACTCCGAGGTTTCCGTTCCAGAAAGAGAGGTAACGAAACCTTTTGGTAAGTTGCCATGGTAACTTACGCTGTGAAACTAACCTGGTCGCTAGCAGGTTAGTTCCATGCCAAACTCTGAGTTTTACCTATCCCCTCCCACTTTCTGAGTTTATTAGCGTTGGAAGACATGGGATATCGTTTCCTGGTTCAGCCGAGCGATCTCGAACAAAATTAAATTCGCTTAGTTATACGCCAGGAGACGATTTTAAGACTGCGATTTGATGTGCTTTAATTCCCTGATGAATGCCTAAGTTAACGTTACCGTTTCCCGTCACAATCTGTAATTTATTTGAGCAAGATTCTCAGCCCTTGGGTCTTCATCGCTAGTGTTAAACGCCGTGGACGTGCACACAGAATTGACCAAAAGCTTTTTGGCACTGAAATAAAGACAAATCATTGAAATTGTAGGATTTGGTCTTCTTCGTTGCCTACAAATAAAATCTAACAATGAGTAGGCCTAGCCTTGGTTTGAAGGAAGATGGGAAACTGAACAGTGTATTAACATTAACCAAATAATGCCAATAGCATACCAATTGCAGTTATTTGACTCTTTGGGTTAAATCAAAGCAAGAATGGTCAAATTAAGGTGAAATAATATAATCATATAATCATGTAATCATATTGCAAATGAATGAAATCAATGAAGGTTAACTAGGCCTACTCTACCATGACTATTGTAAACCAGAGATACAAAGCCAGAGCTGAGGAGAAGGTCTCAGGAGATCAATCATCCACAGAAAAATACTTCACAATTCCTTTTAATACCCAAGAACAACTACAATCACACCACAATCTTGACCCTTTCTTATCAACATGACAATGCTACAGTAAGTTACACAATGAGATGTGAGAGCCATCAAGTTGAGACTCCATCCAGTAACTCCATAGTTTACCATATGAGAGGTGGGGGCAGGTTGATACCTTAAAAGGTCAGACTTTATTCTTCTGCCCTAAGTACACCATATCTTGGTCAAAATAGAAATTCAGCAAATTCAACAATTAATATAGGTTATTGTTCCTACAAATAACATCACCTGTGACCATGCATCCTCCCGTAACTGGAGTTCCAGTAAATCTTTTTCGAGATGAGTCTTTATTCGTCTACCCTAAGTAGGCCTACACCATCTTTTGGTCAGTTTTTGGCACTTTCTTCATGAGGTACAGTTTGTACAACTCATTTATTTGTAACTATATACGAATACATGAGATTACATTAGCTACATTTCACAGTTCCACATGCAAAATAGCTACACCTGCCATTAAATGAACATCTCACTGTAGCATCCATTCTCTGTTCAACAGGATTAGAATGTGCACATCGTTTTTATACGATGTAAATAATAGTAGGCTACATGGGGAGAGAACTACCAGCTACCACATAATTCTCTGCATCCATTTCTGCGGCAGCAGTCAATGTCTTTTCGTCATCATCATCTTTTGATGGAAAGCATTATGTTGGGGGAAATAGGCACCAATTCATATTTAATTAGTATCATGTCGAATATTATTAAAACCAAGGTGACATCGAGGCTACAATCACAAGCGTATAGCCTAAGCAAACTATGCATTACCTGTTCGTAGTATGTTTTTATATTTAATAAAACATTGAACATGCTATTTTATTAAGGCCACCGCTTTTTCTCCTGTAGCCTAATATTAACGGACAGTGGGGTTAAATGTTCAATGTATGGACTGGCTATTACATTCAAATGTATGCTCGGCAGCAATTGTCTCCCACGCCACTTGCATACACTGCTACAGCCGTGTTGCTTTTTTCCGGAATATGTACTCGACCATTAACACAAAATAAAACTTGAATCTGAAGTTTGGTGAAGTAGGACAACGTTTTTTGTCGCCGGGTGCCATGGTGGATCCTAGTATCGGAGCTCCATTGATGTTGGCTTTCAATAGTTCTCATGCCCGCGCTTAACTCTGAGTTGACGTACTCCGAGTTGAGTTAACTAATTCATATCAGCCTATCTGGAACCAAATTCTCAGAGTTTCCCATGTTAGAGTAACTCAACTCAGAGTTCAGGGTTAATCTCAGAGTTTGTTAAACCCGCTACCTGGAATACCCCCCCTGGCCCCCTTTTATATTCATTGTTTGTGTTTGTTGTGGGAGATGTTGTGTTTGTTATGGGAGATAGTGATACATTTTGTGTTTTACCTTACCTTAGTTGTATATTGTCAGTTTGTATTAGGTTGCTAGTTTGATTCTTGTTACATTTGAACAAAAGGACATAACATAACTTGAACATAAGTATTTATATAAATGTACATTTGAGTCACCAGTTGCCACTGGTATCTACTGTTGTCTAGTCACATGATCACAACCAAGTGTCATGTCTTCATATCAGCAGTCAAATCTTTGAATATAAAGAACAGGGTTGGGGAGTAACGGATTATAAATAATCAGATTACTGTAATCTGATTACAAATTAATTGTAACTGTAATCCGTTACGTTACTGGCAAAAAATATGTAATCAGATTACAGATACTTTTGAAAAATATTGAGGATTACTTTGCGTTACTTTTACATTTGGGAGTAGTCGATTTTCTTTAAAAAATATATCCTTTTAATTGCAAAATTGGCCATTTTCTCTGTGACGTTTCACATTTGCTTAATAATACATTTTAATAATACATTTTATTTATATAGCGCTTTTCAAGGCACTCAAAGTCGCTTTACAGAGTCCAGTGTTCATTCAGACACAGACACACCGGTGGTGGTAAGCTACAATTGTAGCCACAGCTGCCCTGGGGCAGACTGACGGAAGCGAGGCTGCCAATCAGCGCCATACGGCCCCTCCGACCACCACCAACATTCATTCAACCAGCATTCAATCACATTTATACATGATGCATGTCTTTATGATGGTGGGGGAAACCGGAGTACCCGGAGGAAACCCACGCAGGCACGGGGAGAACATGTAAACTCCACACAGAAAGGACCTGGAGCGACCGGGGTTCGAACCAGGGACCTTCTTGCTGTGAGGCGACAGTGCTAACCACTGCGCCACCGTGCTGCCCACAGATACTACTAGTTTGTTAAAACTTTGATCATGGCTGCATAACAACAACGCAATCGCAAACATGTTACACTAACACACTGCAACCTACCCAACCCTGGCTACCAGTTAAGATAGCTAGATTAATCAGACTTCAAAACTGATGCCATTCTCTTCAAAATAAACTAAAATGTTGAATTTGGTCAGGGTTGTTGAAATAATTAGCTTGTCAGGGACTGTAGTTTAGTTTTGTGTAAAGGTAACATCTAGCTATGTAAATCATAGTGTAAATCATATTGTGCATTATATGTCAACTTCCATCATTGGACCTTCTATATCCTTTTTTCCTTTTGGTACATTACAACTGGCCATCAGTCCACCTAGAGTGTAATGCCCTTATTGACAAATTACGGGGACATTTCTATTTATTCTGGAGTGCTGCTGTATGTCCTGCTGCAATTTGTATTTTGACTGTCTTATTCCAGGTTATGTAAACAAACTTCAACTGGTTATAAACTAGGTTTTGAAAGTAATCCAAAAGTAATGGAAAGTAATCAGATTACATTATGGAGTCTGGGTAATCCAAAAATTACGTTAGTGATTACAATTGTGGATGAGTAACTAGTAACTGTAACGGATTACATTTAAAAAGTAACCTACCCAACCCATCACCAAGATGTTGTGTTTTTGCAGCCTGTACTGACGCCTCAGAGGATTTGCAGCCTCAAAGGATTTGCAGCAGAGGTTGAGGGTGGTGTCACAAACTACATCCTGCCCTTACCAGCCAACTGTGTCACGTTGCAGTCAAACTTCTTCCTCATCGGAACCGTGATATGTTGCTGGTTGTTGGCGGTATCCCATGAAGCAACAGGGGGTTGTGCCAATAAAATTAAAGAGGAAATTACTGAGGAAAGAAGAATACGCAGTGAGATTACAAAATTGGGCCAATAGGTATGTTTTTTTATTTTGTTTATCGTGAAGATTTGTTATCAGTGTTGTGTTCTTTTGTTGTTCATGTTATGGATACATTCTTACAACAATACAAACAGTCAAACAATAAATGCTTGACTTGTAAATGGACAATTGTACATTTGACATTAACAGTAAAAATGTTCTTTTAAAGGATATAGATAGTGTCCATTTGTTTTGTGTTCCAACTTTTGATTTCTCTCTTCCTCTGCCTTTCCATTTCCCCTTTAAAGACAAATAAAGAGAATGTTACAGAATGTTCTGCTGCTGTGCCTTCCACACGTCCTTGCCACTCTTAATCCCTTCTCGGAAACCCCCAATAAGACAGAAGCCACACAATCATCAGAACTTGGGAGCTATGCTTACACAGAACAACATCTACCCTCATCCCAGTCAACTGCTGACTACTTAAATACCCAGAGGGACATGTTTAGTACTCAAGAGAGGTCTGCCATCAGTTTAGCAACTGACAACAATTTAGACGACACAACTCATGAAGAAATTGGAGGAACCGAAACCAATGCTTCTTCAACTGTTCTAGCGAGCAATGAACGCACACCTTTAAAGAAGAAAAAATCTGAGATTGAAATTAACTTTTTTCCAACAGGAGTAGCCCATCACACCACTGCAGACTTGGAAAGTATGCCTGCGGTGTATAGTAACCCAGAGGATACCAACTGGACACAGATCAACAAAAAAACATCAACAAACATAGAGACAGGTCCGAACAAAAATATTGGGTTAAGCAACTACATGGAGGGGGTCTTACCCTCCAGTATAGTGACAGTTACAGACACTTTAGATCTAATGACAGGAGCAGAAAGGACAACAATCAAATTACAATACCCCAAGAACCATGTTAAAGTAAGTGCTCATGTGAATGGGTTACGGTTAGATGGTGCAGTAAAGCACCTAAACAAAGATAATGACCCTGACACCAATACAGATGCACTGCTAAATAGCAGCATCGTCACACATTTTAATCAGGATTCATTTAATTTAAGTAATAATTCTCAGCCACGCTCACGAATAAAATACACATTTCTGGACATATTGTCCAGAACACACACACAGAAACACTTAGTAGGGGTTTCAGAGGAGTACAGCAGAGCTGACAACAGGACTTTGCTTCTGAAAGCCAAAAATACAATGGGCAACCTACCCCCTCAAAGTACTGTACCTCATTGCAAAGATGTAAACGGGACATCCTCACCTCTTCGATCCTCCAGGCTGGTCTGTTTTATTGTTCTGTGGGCCCTCGGAGTGACCACTGCAGTCTTTCTCGGTCTGACTATCTTTCTGTGGGTGTGCTTGTCTGTCCAGAAGGAGAGGGGTCGGAGGGAAAGTGGTAGACTAGGAGAAACTGCTAAAGGTGTGGAGATGCAAAGTTTGTGGGTGGCCCAGAAGTCATCGGTGGGGGAGAGAGTGGAATTGTGGTATGCCAATGGAGCAACAATGGAATTTGACAACAGGGGGAAAGACAGTGAGAAGGAAGGAAAAAATGAAAATGGGAGAGGGGGAGAGGGTGAGGGCTTTTGGGCTCAGCCTAAAGTGACACTGGATGACATTACAGAATTTTGGTATGTTAATGGGAGAGCATTAACTGAGACACAGGTATAGACTCACTGTGAAAATGAAGAAGACTTTAGTACTGTGGTGTGTCTGCACGGACAATGAAAGAGTAGAGTTCAGATTTCTTGTGAATTATTGTAGTATGCTACTTCATTGAAACCAGATATTACCAAAGGTATTTGTAAATATTATTAGAATTTATTTTTGGATGTTTTGTACTGGAACACCATGTGAGGAGGACTGTTTGATATGAAGCTGGGAATAAACTAATCTAACTCCAACTGTGAAATGTACATTTACAAGTACCTGTAATAAAGTATACAAAACTGACCCCCAGATGCTAGGCGTTGAGTGGCATGCCCATCGCATTTGTCCTAGTTCATAAGCATATGTTAGGTTGATGTTCAATTGATAGCCCAGTGTATTCTTGCTTAGTGTATTATTACCCAAGTGTGTGTAAGACACGTACAAAGATAACCACTAACTTTTACTAAATCGTAAAATAACCAATTTGTAATAAGAATGAAATACAAATCAATACAAAACATAACCTATTTTTAGCCAAACATAAAGGCAGTCGCAGTCAAATTAAATGGCATACGTATGGTGTAGCTTGTATAGTTAACATAACGCCAAAGTCCAGATGCCTAGACTGCAGGAGTTAAGTCTAGTGTTTGCTCTATGATCTTTGAAAATGCCATTAATTTAAACAATAGCATAACATTTTTGGCCTCTAGCTATTAAATGTCTGATAAAGCTGAACACTTTATAATAACTACACACAATTCATAATTTATTAAGTAGTATTAGGTAATGTGGTACATTATCATGGATCATCTTTGTTGCCGGAACAAAAAAAAATCAATACAAATGAAAACATCTAACTGAACAAATGCTTTACTAATGATATATTATATATGAACAATAAATAACTAATGGTGAACAAACCAGTACCTGGTTGTAGGTACCAAATGCTTTATATATGATGAATTGTGTGTAGTTACTATTAAGTGTTACCCTGTACTTTGTTGAAGCAAATCCAGACACAACCTAGCAAACCTATGCTTTGAAATTGTGGCCGAGGAATTATATTGATCTCCAGTCAAGTTTACCTGCTAAACCATTAAGTAGTTTCTATTAAACACGTTATTTCTTGCAATTTTGAATTGTCTGAAAGTATCCTTCTTTATTTTAGGCATTTATAGATATGCCATTGATCCAGAATGTTCATTTTTATAATATATTATAGGTCTGCTGCTACAAAAGTGCACCTATGGTCTTGACTTGGGTAGAAATCGATCAAAAATGTGATGCATGTACAGTGCGGATTAGTGACGTAAAGGCACATTGGATGTCACAAGTATAACATTCTGACTAACTGGTGACTGGCTACAAACGCATTGACAAAGTGTGATAGATAATAAACTGCCACATTTGAAGGACTTCCTTCACATTCTCACACTTTCAAATAGCCTCCGCCCTTTATAGCAATAACAGACACACACACACACACACACACACACACACAGAGATACATACAGAAGCATAGACAAACACATTTAGAAAAGCACAGACGCACATACTCATACAATGTATATTCATGTGCTGAGCTTGCATGAAACATGCATCCGACTAAAACAATTTGACAGCTTCCCATAAAAAATGATAACTTCTCCTTTTCTTGAGAAATAAGCACAAACGTATTTAGGCACACAGTTACTTGGCACCTCTCCAACCACACCTATCTTGGTATTGCAGTTACAAAAACAGGACTGAGAAGATAGACGACTTACAAAAAACGGGGACAGAAACCGAGAAGAGAGACAATTTTTTTTTAAATAAAGGGCATAACGTGCCCATAAGGCTATCGTGGCTTTTCAGCACGTTTGCAACTTTAACTGTTCGTCTTTTGAAGACACTGGTAAGTGAATTGTGTGAACAATCTTTTAGCTTTGCAGACACTTTAAAATCATTGAATATTATTGCTTATGGCTTTGATGGATGGATGTGGATATTCAATATCATAGGAAGAAAAGTGGAGAAAGCTGGGTTGCTGTTTTAAAACATTTGGGTAGCGCCATGAGTACGATTTTCACTTCACGTGGTCTTCCACTGCCTTCATTCTTAAATGATCAGTATGTTAAGGCCATACCTTAAGACTTAAGTAATTGAAGGTTTTGAGTTCCATTTGAATGTCTTTAGTAAATGTCTAAGGTAATTGTAAGTAATAGGCACTAGTAGTACATTTCTTACATTTGTTGTGCAAAATGAGCATTTAGCATCTGTACAACAACACAGATAGTTTAAAGAGGCCAGCCAGTGACAAAGGTGAGGAATTGTTTTCATTGATTAACCTTTCATGTATCCCTCTCCTCTTCATCCTGTTTTCTTTCAGTCATATTCCTGTTTGAACAACTTATACTGCTTTCACTTGCTTGGCACAGTGTGGGATGAGAACAGAACAAAGGTGGGGAAAGAGGAAGCGAAGGGTTTCAGTTTTCTAGCCTGAAGAATCTGCTCACAAATACATCACAACTTGAATGAAACTGATCTGAGAAGAAGATAAGGGATTTACACTGAAGTTCCCTTGTGTTCAGGCACAGTGAAAACATATTTTCACCAACAATACCCCTCTCATACTTCCAAGTGGAAGAGGGAGAGTTTTGCATTCAGAGAATACGAAATAAAAAATCATAACTTCGAAAAAACGTTATTCTCTCTGACGTTTTTGGAACCCTTACTATCGTGGTACATTATGGCACAAATAGAGTTCATTCTTTTCCCAGTCATTCTTTTCCTAATTTTACCTGGTCTCCCTGCCCAAGGAATTGAAAGCACCACAGTTGTGGGTGCCACCATGACAGCTCCCATAACTGTAGACTCTTCGGTCATGATCACATTGATGTTTGACAGGGAAACCTTTACACCGTTAGATGTTACCTCAGCAACGGTACCTACTGAACCCCCTGTGGTGACATCACATGCATCTACAATATCAACCACAGCAGCACCTACTCCTGAGAAGACCACCACAGTGCCAACTGAGAAAATGGACAAAACTAATTGGGAAGCAACCACCACCTATGTGTTTATCCCAGTGAGCTCAATTGACGCTAAAAGCACCACAATTTTGGTGCCAGTCTCTAAAGTGTCCACTTTGGACACAACCACTCCACTTGAACCCACTACGTTCCAAGACGTTTTGGCAACTGTGGTTTCCCTACTGCCAACCACTTATCAGAAGCCGTTGACTAATGACCTCACTGCATGGTCTTCTCAAACCACCACTCCTTCCGCAGAGGGCTCCCCCACACTGTTAACAGAATCAACTACCCCCATTGGGATGCGTATGCTTACAGGCTGGTTCTCTAACCCCAGCACCACAGACACCTCTATATCATTGCTGGATTCAGTCCTAATTGAAGATCCCTTAAAACCAAGCTTATTATGGTCAATTATTGTCACCACTCTGGTTGGTGTGATAGTTGTGGCTGGAGTTATGTGTCTCTGCCTGTTCGTTAACTTGAGAAGACGTAAAGGGACCAAGCACTTTGGTTCCAACCTACGGAATAGGCATAGGTCAAAGCGCAAGAAAATGGCAGAGGAGGAGGCATGGGCAGGACCAGTGAACCTGGGGAACGGAGAAGGAGAGGAATGTGATGGTGTGGAGGAGGGAAGAAAGCTGGAGGACAATCACAGGGAGGCCAACGGGACAGAGGGGGTTCTCAGCACGTTTATCGCTAGTGAGACTAACGGAGGGAGGGGAGGGCCTGATAGTGGGGTAGGAGGACCTGGGTCAGTAGAGGCCCAACGATGGGAGGAGGAGGCAGCACTGTTGTACATCGATGAAGATGTGAAGAGGGAGACAGGGGCTACTCAGAAAGAGGAGGCTACTCTCTTGCTCTCCAAAACTAACTCTGAAAATGAGAAAGAACAGAATGGTGAAGACATGAAGGTGGGAGGGACAGAGAAAGTCGCTGAGGATGGAAAGAGTGGGAGAGAAGGGTTGAATGGAGGAGCAGCATTCTGCATAACCACCACAGTTTAACAAACCGTTTGTCTTTAAAACATCGTACAAAACAATGTTTGTTTTTATATGAAAAATAGTTTTATTGTACATTCATTGTTATTCTTTACGAAAGTATTTACATTTGTAAATGTATTTTTTTTCATTTTTATTTTTAATAAATACACTCCCTGTGTTATGGTTTAGTCAATTTCTCCTGTTGGAGAGCATTATTTCACATGGGACAGGCTTTTATGCACAAACACTTCAGTGCAAGCTGGTACTGTATAAGTGGGGGTACACGGGATTTGGTTTGAGCCAATAGTGAAGTGGATTTTCCCATTTTAAGAGCCTCACTGAGGTAGAGTTTGGCCTCAATAGTGGTATCATCATTTGAGTTACTTCTTGTCTGCTCTACAATGCTGTATGTTTGTAGGCTACCTAAGAAATGAGAAACACTTGATTGGCATTCATTATACTTCCCACAACAGGTGTCCTGTCACCATACAGGAGGGTAACTTCATAAACATAGACTCAAACCATTATATTTACCTAATATTTAGCCTTTTGTTGCAAAAAATAATAATATATGTTTTCCTATTTATGCCACTGCAGCTGTTGCTTGTGTAGTTACTGGACGAAGGACAGAGAGAGGAGAGCAGGAATTAGAGAATGTAAGGAAAACTGAATACTGAAAGTTACAATAATATTAAGAACGAGGTCCCCACCGATCAAGTGTGGACTAGTGCAGGAAATTAGTAGACCAAAAAGGGTATTTGATGCAGTCCTAGACACTAAGACAGCGCCAGCCCCTTTTCGGTTGGAACATGAAATCTGTTCCAGGGAAGAGAAACTCTAAAATACGAATAAAAATGCCCCTTCCCCCGTCATCTCCAACTAGCAAAAGAAACAATAACAGTAACAATATACAGTAACAGGTTTACTTTATTTGTAAATTCCAGTTATATGATACCTATGCAGACATATATATGCTTTATTTGTAATTTAAAAGTGATATATGATACATATACAGACAAACACACACTTCAGGTTTGCAGTAAACACACAAGTAAACACACACACACACACACACACTTTAGCAGCCATAGAACTGACTAAACAAAAAGGTTTTTAACCTAACTTTGAACAAAACGGTATCAGCCTCCTTAATTGAGACAGGTATTGTTGTTTTAATTAATTTTGGGAACCATCAGATAGCTGGCATCTTGGGATATTAGTGTCCTTACGGGGTGATAGGGTGCAAGGATACCAGAGAGGTATGGTGGTGCTAATCCATGGAGAGATAAAATCATCTTCTACTGCTCTCCTTTTACTTTCCTCTCTGATTTACAATAATCATGGCAGAGTAGGTAAGATTTAGGTTTGCCTTGTAAACCTTGTAAAGTGTCAAACCTAACATGTTAGCCTTATAATTGATTTATTTCATTTGTAATATTATTAAATATACATTTGATTGAACTTTACTTTGACCATCCTTACTCAGATTGAACCCATGTAGTCAAATAACTGCAATTCCAGCATATTGGGTTGTTATAGCTTACCCCTTTTCCTTTAGATCTAGGGGCATAGTTTTGGTTGTTGGACCAATATAAACCCCCTACACTTGCAGTGTCACTAGGAATACGTTCCAGCCTCTCGTATGTGACTTAAAATCTATGTTGTTACCCATGTCCCTGGGTTCTTCCCACCCATCGTCGGAGGTGGAAAGAGTTGAACCATCCTACAAGGAACATCCCCCCCCACCCACCTCATATAACAGTGCTGTCATGCCAAAAACGGCCCGGCTGCCAAACATTTCTGGTCTGATGTCATAATGCCGTTCGAATGCCAGGACACGTCCATTGTTATCATGGCTGTATTCACCTTGAGGACACCGAGGCCTGGAGATCTGTATTTCTTTTCGAGGTGTATATTAAAAGTCATAAAATAGTGGCCTGATACTAACTTTTTCAAAATACCTTTTTGGGGGGAGTAACCACAGAAAATGTAATTTCTTGAATGCTTTGAACATATTATTATGTCATAATTCTCTTGACAATTAAATGTATTAAATGCTTTATCATTATCCCAATTGACCCTGATATACTATTTATCATAATTAAATGCTTATATAACTTTTTTATAAAGCTTTGTATGGCTTACTCCTTTGTCTACATAAAGTCAAATGGGTGCATAGCTAAACAGCTATACTCTTAAGGCCTCAATATGCTTCTGCGTCTCCGTTTTCGGGTGGGCGGGCTCACGGATACGCACGGATACACACGGATACACACGGATAGACTTCGTTTATAGTTCTCCGTAGGCTGTGGGTGCTGAAAACAATTCACCGCCAGAAGAGTAGGTGGCGCTGCACTGCGATGCTAGCTATAGGTTATCGAAAACTCGGAGCAAATTTACAAATGAGCCGTTTCATCAATAAAATATGCACAGTTTCAGCGACTACACTGCCCATTTCTCGTCACGTTTGAATTCAAATGCCGATTTACATGTACTGTTTAGCTGAAATATGAATTGTAAAAACTGCTTCGATCTCTTTGGTGATGTTTGTGATGCTAGCTGGAAGGGCAGCCTGCTTTGACTGGGTGTGCAGTGAACATTTCTGGGGGGTTATTATGATTACGGAAAGGGATCGTATACGTTTTTATATTGCTACCATTTTAGAGACTGCTTATCGATCCGAGTGTTAATCAGGCCCGACGTTGTAAACATTCCGGGTTTAGCCCAAACCAACAACGTATTGGGGCTTGATTTGCAAGAACGCGACGCTGAGCGCCTCCACGGTCCTCTTCCACATATTAAAATAGTGCTGCTGCCAACGAATAATGCACCTAATAATATGGTGCCTGCACTGCAATGCCATGGCGGGCTGGACCAAATGATTTTTCGGGCTGCATATGGCCCGCAGGTGGGACGTTCCCCACCCCTGGTGTTGTTGGTCACGGCAACCCATAGCGGCAACCCCGCCCCTGACTTCTTAATACGGACCAATCACAGCCAAGGGGGTCTCCGTCGCTCTCCGTCGCTCTGCGTAAAGGCCTAATTATGCTTCTGCGTTTTTCGAAAAACGCAGAGGAGGGAACGCCCTCGTCTCCGTGGAACGCCCTCTGCGTGCTCTCCGTCAGCCCTCGGAGAGCTTTTGACGGATTGACGTGCACCTCCTGAATTTTCTAACTATCCGTCGAAATTACGCAGAGCGACGGAGAGCGACGGAGACCCCCTTGGCTGTGATTGGTCCGTATTAAGAAGTCAGGGGCGGGGTTGCCGCTATGGGTTGCCGTGACCAACAAGACCAGGGGTGGGGAACGTCCGACCTGCGGGCCATATGCAGCCCGAACAATCATTTGGTCCAGCCCGCCATGGCATTGCAGTGCAGGCACCATATTATTAGGTGCATTATTCGTTGGCAGCAGCACTATTTTAATATGTGGAAGAGGACAGTGGAGGCGCTCAGCGTCGGGTTCTTGCAAATCAAGCCCCAAAACGTTGTTGGTTTGGGCTAAACCCAGAATGTTTACAACGTCTGGCTCCGCGCCTGATTAACACTCGGATCGATAAGCAGTCTCTAAAATGGTAGCAATATCAAAACATATACGATCCCTTTCCGTAATCATAATAACCCCCCAGAAATGTTCACTGCACACCCAGTCAAAGCAGGCTGCCCTTCCAGCTAGCATTACAAACATCACCAAAGAGATCGAAGCAGTTTTTACAATTCATATTTCAGCTAAACAGTACATGTAAATCGGCATTTGAATTCAAATGTGACGAGAAATGGGCAGTGTAGTCGCTGAAACTGTGCACATTTTATTGAAACGGCTCATTTGTAAATTTGCTCCAAGTTTTCGATAACCTATAGCTAGCATCGCAGTGCAGCGCCACCTACTCTTCTGGCGGTGAATTGTTTTCAGCACCCACAGCCTACGGAGAACTATAAACGAAGTCTATCCGTGTATATCCGTGCGTATCCGTGAGCCCGCCCACCCGAAAACGGAGACGAAGAAGCATATTGAGGCCTTAATTTCGACGGATAGTTCGAAAATTCAGGAGGTGTACGTCAATCCGTCAAAAGGTCTCCGAGGGCTGACGGAGAGCACGCAGAGGGCGTTCCACGGAGACGAGGGCGTTCCCTCCTCTGCGTTTTTCGAAAAACGCAGGAGCATAATTAAGCCTTTACACTGCTAGAGACAAGAAAGAAAATGTGAATGTACTTTAAAAAAAAATTCACCCACAGGAATGTAAGGTTACATTTAATTAAAAAAACAACAATTAAAATGTTACATATTTGCCTTTCCATTTAAAGGCCCGAAAACTTTGAAGCATCCAGATGCTTTTGTAAGTCATATCAAACGGACACTAGGTTGTGTCCTTTGGCCATCTGTGTCATGAGGTAAGTTTAAAAACATCTGATTAACAGCAAAGGAAAGTCCTGCTTGGAAAATGACTTGTTGTTACTGTATACTCACAAAAATGCATTTATTGTTATTCATGCCACACTTGTCTAAAGTTGGTTTAAATACCATAGTAAAAATGTTGTCTGTCAGTGTTAAATTTAGTGTTTTAACACATTAGTTTGTTTGCATGTTTTGCAAAGTCTTTCAGAACCAATTCCGCAGCACTCACAGCTATGGAAACACTTAAGATGTTATCACATTCTTTAAAAAGACAGTAACCTTACACATTTGTAAAGAAGCTATGTAAGCTATATGTACTCTGGCAAAACGGAATGGTTATATAATACAAATGTTCCATGTCACCCGACCAACCACCAACCTCCCATCCCTCTTCAACCATTTGGTCAGGAAGGAACTTGTGTGTTATAGGGTGGGGCTAGGTCACAATATAGAAACAGGGAAAATCTCTCATTCTAAAAATCTCAGTTATAGAACATTTATTGTGAAAAAGAGAAATGGAAAAGGGGAAATTAGACAATAATACAGAGAAAGACGGATGGCTTTAAGGCCAGAGGCTTTGGAGGAGGAACCACTAAAATAATGAGTTGAAAGAATTGGATCAAGGAGGAGGGGGGAGTAACCACAGAAAAACAGACCAAAAGGGAGGTGGGGTAGCAACAGACACATCTGGAAGTTGTTGAGAAGTAAGCAAGATATAGGAAGAGGGAGAAAGAGGGGGGAATGTTCTGTGGTTAGTAAAGAAAAGAAAGGAGGGAGACAAATACACTTAGGTGTAGGGATAGATTAAAATACCTATTTCTTTTATCAGTTGGAGTTTTGGAAATACGGAGTGTGTCTGGAACAGAGACAGAGACACACAGAGAGAAAGAGAAAAAATACAATTCCGTTCTTCTACAGGCTAAGAACAACACAGACATAGGTGGAGAAAAGCAAGGCTGTGGAATACCCCAAATTGTCAACTGTGGACGTTATTTCTAAGTGATAGGGTTCTGAAGGGAGAAAATTATAAATAATCAAAACTCCGGGGAAAAACCAAAGAAAGAGAACAAGAACAAAACAGAAGACCTTTCTCACTCATCATATAAGTCTTTGGAATCCCTTCCCTCAGGTACTTGTATATGCATGCATTTCACTTCTTGTAAAAATAAATAAGGAAGCACAATTTTCTTTTATCTTTTCATTGTTTATTCAGTACTTCAACCAAGTGGAGATTTCTTCTGTACAGCAGGTCTTTAACAGCTTTCTGTGTTGTGTTTTAAATGTAATTTTCTCCCCAATAATTCAGGCTCAATTTCAATAAGGCTGCTGAGAAATTCTAATGTTTCACCCATTGTTTTCCACTGGCATTGCAAAGAAAGAAAGAATTGAGCTATGTCTTAAGCTTTGTAACGAGTCATAACCCCTCAGTGTTCAGTCACGGTAAACTGCCCCAAATGATCAGTTATAAGAGTTACAAAAAGGAAAAGGGAGGTTCTTTCCTTCCTGTCCGGCCTCATTTCCTGTGGGAGGAACAGGTCATTCAATTTAACCACACTGAGTAAAAGGCTTATCAGCAGGAAATGACAGAGCGATACCATCCAGAATGTTATCCTGGATGACATCAGTTATGAGAAATACAAAGATTAAGAAATACTAATATGTACACATATTGTATCCATGTATGCTCTCATGTATGACCAAGCACAAACAGGACCCACATAACAAAGTAGAGGCTTAACATAAGCGACAAAAAAAAGCATGGAAAACATCAACAGCACTACAACCCCTCCCCCATACCATACACACCACATCAAGCCGATGAAAATACCCCTGCAAGTCAATTAATACGACCACCCTCACCAACACGTAACCACAAATAAAGTACATGTCATACATTTTAGCTCGAAGGACAGTAATGTATGTAAATTAGTATACAAATATACCCACTAACTGTATTAAATGAAATACTAAAATCCTGTCTTTTAGTCAGTCACTCTCTCAATCTCTCCAGGGAAAATATGTAGCCTAGCTAATTAAATCTCTCAATTATTCTGTGTCTCTCTCTTTCTCTCTCCAGGATGTCAGCCTCACAAAGGTGGCTGTGCTGTGTCAAATATCTCATGTTTGTCTTCAACCTCATCTTCTGGGTCAGTGTCTACTATACTATATGCTGCAGTCCTGTTTTTAATGCAGATGGGAGTTATACGAACTCAAACATGTTCTGAAGGCAGAAAGCAAAATGATTGGTTCACAGATTCAACCAATGAAATTGAAGGTGAGGCGGGCTCACAAAACGTTTGCGTTGGGAATCGGAATTGTGATTTGACTCCTTAACAGTCGCATCAAAGCTGCGCATGGTCGGAATTGTTAATTTTGATTGTATTGATCCACATAACTAATGATCATCTTACCGTATGCAGTTAGATTTTTGACTCCTTGGCAAACATTGATCCACAGAACTAATAAACATCTTACCGTATGCATTTTGATTTGACTCCTTAACAGTCGCATTAAAGCTGCTCATGGTGTAGCTAGCTAGCTTGTATTAATCTTAGCTTAGCTGTAACGTTAGATGTGGTAAAACGCGCATTATTATTTTTTTGCCCGCTTTCTATAAAGACATTATGCGACAACATAATTGCTTCAGATCTCCGTGACATTTCATTTATTGATACAGATATTTAAACAATGTATTAATCTCCCGCTCTAGCGCTGCAAGATAGCGTTTTGCTATTATTAACTATGCGCTGCTCTCAGGGCAGGACTGTTCGCTGCTTTCATTTTGCTTTCTGCCCTCAGAACATGTTTGTGTTTGTATAACTCCCATCTGCGTTTTGAATTCAGGGTATGTTGATGCCTGTACAGTACAGTACCTATAACCATATTGTATTTGTTCATTTTGGGACGCTTGCATGGAAAACCAGGATTGCATGAACATACAGGGAGGGAATTTTTGGATCCCCTGCTGATTTTGTACGTTTGCCCACTGACAAAGAAATTATCAGTCTATCATTTTATGGTAGGTTTATTTGAACAGTGAGAGACAGATTAACCACAACAAAATCCAGAAAAAAAACACGTCAAAATCATTATAAATTGATTTGCATTTTAATGAGTAAAATAAGTATTTGACCCTTCTGCAAAAACATGACTTAGTACTTGGTGGCAAAACCCTTGGCAATTGTTGGCAATCACAGAGGTCAGACGTTTCTTGTAGTTGGCTATCAAGTTTGCGCACATCTCAGGAGGGATTCTGTCCCACTCCTCTTTGAGGATCTTCTCCAAGTCATTAAGGTTTCGAGGCTGACGTTTGGCAACTCGAAACTTCAGCTCCCTCAATAGATCTTGTATGGGATTACGGTCTGGATACTGGCTAGGCCACTCCAGGACTTTAATGTGCAACCACTCCTTTGTTGCCTAGGCCATGTGTTTGGGGTCATTGTCATGCTGGAATACCCATCCACGACCCATTTATAATGCCCTGGCTAAGGGAAGGAGGTTCTCACTCAAGATTTGACAGTACATGGCCCCGTCCATCGTCCCTTTTATGCAGTGAAGTTGTCCGGTCCCCTTAGCAGAAAAACACCCCCAAAGCATGTTTCCATCTCTGTGTTTGACGGTGGGGATGGTGTTCTTGGGCTCATAGGCAGCATTCCTCCAGCGACACACGGCGAGTTGAGTTGATGCCAAAGATCTAAATGTTGTCTCATCTGACCACAACACTTCACCCAGTTCTGCCGTGAATCATTCAGATGTTCATTGGCAAACTTTAGACTTTATTGAGCGGGGGGACCTTGCGGGCCTTCAGTCCTTCATGGCGTAGTGTGTTACCAATTGTTTTCTTGGTCCCAGCTGCCTTGAGATCATTAACAAGATCCTCCTGTGTAGTTCTGGGCTGATTCCTCACCGTTCTCATGATCATTGCAACTCCACAAGGTAAGATCTTGCATGGAGCCCCAGACCGAGGAAGATTTGACAGTTCTTTTGTGTTTCTTCGACTGTTGTCACCTTCTCACCAAGCTGCTTGGCAATGGTCTTGTAGCCCATTAAAGCCTTGTCCCTGACATCCTGACTCATGAAACAAGGCTCTAATAACTGGATATCTGCTTGTTGGAAAGTATAGAAAACCAGCTGATAAGAATGGAAAACAGTTTAAGGTTGACTTTTGCCAAATATGTAAAGTAATGCAGGTGAAGTAGCACTTTATGCACTCAGATTTGAGCTCAGAGTAGATTATATCAGATAACAAGTGGGTGAACCTCCAGAGATGCTTGGTTACTGTCCAACTATTTCAAGTACTGTCACCGAGCCATTGTCAGCAACTATTTTCAGATATTGTTGCCACTTCTGCAGATATTTTCTATGGGTAAATTCATATTAGTAGGTGTGTTCGACTTCATGCAGCGCCGACAGCCGCCTGCAGCGAAAGCTGGGTAGACTTTTTGTCCGACTTGAGACGGCGCCAAGGCTAGGTCACTGTGACGTATGCCCTCAAAGTACCGTGACATCAACTCAAGAACTGCCAGCTGTGTAGCCGAGCACATTTTATCGAGAGCAACTGCATGGGTTCTAATGAAAACACAGCTATTTCATGATTGGCCAGACTCACACGACAACTTTGACGTGTGTTTTGTATTTATTCTGAAACCTTCAGTTTCGCCAATGCTCAAATCCGGACCAAACAGTACAAGAGAATTGAATATTTGTCTTTATTGACAGACTGCAATAGCCTAAGTTGTTGAAGAAAGTGTTTTAGTCCACCTCTTTACTAACGGAAAGACTGCGTTTAGTTGAGTTCTGGTTGTAGGCCGATTATCGATCTGCAGATTGGAGGGAGAGTTTAACATACCCAATAGGCCTACATAAAATGTCAAATTTCAGTGCACTGGTTCTTGCAAGTTCGAATGAGAAAACAATTGAATTTGCGACCATGCAGTTTGTCAGCGATAAAGCCAAGCAAACAGCGCTTGATCGGCCATGACTGACGTCAATGCAGCAAACCACGAGAAGTAGGAATGTCTGACTTTACAGAGCCATTTTTAACTGCTCCTCGCCTGCAAGCGGCAACTCTCGCCGGTCGTTTCATGCAGTCTAACACACCATCTGTCTCCATTCCCAGCTAGGAGGGTGTGGTCTGTTTGGCGTAGGGGTGTGGCTCTCCTTCACCCAGTCTGAGTTCTCCTCCCTGCCAGTGTCCTTCCCCTCCCTCTCAGCTGCCAATCTATTACTGGTTGCCGGGGGCGTCACTATGGTAACAGGCTTCCTGGGTTGCCTTGGTGCCCTGAAAGAGCAGCGCTGTCTATTGATGACGGTAAGAAGTCAGCATGTGGATACAAAAAGATGACATCCCATAAATAGCAGATTACTGAGAGTTTAGTTTGGATACAATTAAATGTATTTCCCAACCCATATTGTTTCATTCCCCTTTCCTTCTCTTTATTCATAGTTCTTTGTCATCCTCTTGCTCCTGGTGCTGACGGAGGTGACTCTGACGCTAGTCCTGCACATATTTCGCAAAGAGGTGAGTTGGCCATTTAATCTACAGCCTCCTCTGCTCACTCACAAAAATACAGCTCACCCACTAACATTTGACAACCCCGACATTAAGATTCTGAAGATGTTCAAAATAAAGCACCTGTGTTAATAAACAAATATAGTGGTTAAGGTTAATTGTGTGTGTTCTCCTTTGGCAAGGCACAACCTATATTCTCTGTCATATATATATTTATTATGATTATTTTCTCACCCTAACTCGTCCTTAAATGTTTGCACTACATAGACAATGTCGGTTTCAAAATGTTAAGTTGACGGTAGCAAACTAGCTTGCCACAGTCACAAACGTCACTAACGCTACAATGTCACAACCCACCCACGATTACCTAATAGAACATCAGTTTAGGAGCTTGTTAAATTCTGGGAGATAGCCAGCTAACTAAAATGGCACCACAGGCAACGGTCAGGGTGATAACATGTAGCTAGCTATGTTTCCAGGCTGTAATATCAACACCTTGTCCTCCACACAGAGGTAGTCTAGTTAGCTCAGCTGTACAAGTTACTTACTGGTCTGGGGATCAGGTCTGAAGCTAGAGCGAGGAGCAAAATGTAACACAGCCGGCTTAATTCTCTTCAGTCCAGGTGAGCAAAATGGTACATTATGGAGGACAAACGATCTGCATGAACGATTCGTTGGGGAAATAATAATAATTATATGTCGTTTTAACCAGTGTAGCTCACTGTAATACTGTATGCGCCACGGGTAAGAAAATCTGAATTCCACCGCTGTTTAGGAAGCCAAACAGACCCCCACCCAGTGTTGCCAACTATTCTGTAAGGAAAGTAGCTGTTAGCCCTCCCAAAAGTCGCCAGAAGTCGCTAGATGACGTCGTCGCTAATTTGCATAATATGCAAATGAGGGTGCATGCGCACATGTTTCTAATATTTTGCCCGCGAATACAAAGTTCTATTTTTTGGCCCACGAATACAAATTTAGAGCGGGAAAGTAATGAAATAATATGGCGAGTTATTATTAATTATAATATATGCTCAATACGTGAATATTTAAACAAATACATATCTACAAATATCGAGTCACTACCAAGCAACTGCCAACTGCTCAAAATCATCGTCTCTGATTGGAGGTAAGCTGCGCACGCGTGATTCATTTGCAGGCAAGTTGCAGTCGCTAAATTGGCAACACTGCCCCCACCCCTCGCTCCTCGGCTTGAGGAAACGGACCCGGTGGATAGTGGTGGTATTGCATTTCCGATAAGGTACCCGACTTGTCCGGTCGATTTAATTCTATTAACTTAAGTCAAAATATCCATATATTGCATATATGCTATAAATTGCAGTCTGGGAGACGTTTTCAACTCCTCCCAGACTGCAAGCGGCTACTCTCGCCGGTCGTTTCATGCAGCCGCAGTCCATGTCGAACGCACCTAGAACCATGCTATGCAACAAGTCAAGTTTTGAAAATATGCATTTAGCCTTGTAGCACCAGCGAAAGTCGTTTTTGACTATGGATCCGGCGATATGTTATCTTACACGCCGGTAATGTTAGCATTTAGCCAGAAGTTAGCATTAAAACATCATAACACACGGCTGTTCAACACATTTGTCATTTAATGAAGTTGTTAGTTGAACAATTATTGCAGAAACAAAACGTTATGCCAGAGCCTGTTTAAGGAGAGCCTTGCCACTCCTCAATTAAGCCCCATTGTACCGAATGTTGTTGCAGTTCCACGAGAGTTCCACTGGGAGTGATCGCGGTCGAGTGCAGAATGAATGGGAGTCTATGGAGCTAAACGGCTAAATTTGTCTCTTTCACCTGATTGTCGTTGAGAAATCTCAGATTTTATTGTAGTTTTTGCATGTTCAACATGGATTATAGGTCGAAAATTGGATGAACGAGTACTTATGTCCTTTCGATTTCTTACAGGGTGAGTCGTTGTTGCCCATAATACGCTAGCATTCTGCTAATGAATGCTGATTGGTTAGTGATGGACTGACTACGACCAGACATCCCGCTTGATGGCATCCGAAGTGGAATCATAATGTCAGAGCATTAGCAACATTAGAAACAACATTAGCAAGCCAAAACTATTTCTAGCATGTGTATTGACAGGGGGAGCCTAACCTGTCAGGTGTGTTGTCGATGCCTCGAGAGAGAAAAGAAAGTGACCGGAGCTTGCCGTAATACGGTATGACGTCTCTGACATTGTAAAAGTATTTTTAGAACAAAAAGACTACTTTCAAAAAATCTAACACCCAGCAGTTAGTAAAATGTTTTGCCTCCCCTTTCGAATTCCAAATTAAAATTAGTAGAAAAAAAATTTGATCCTGAGAAAAGTGGATTTTTAGGGGTATAGCTCCATAGACCTCCATTCATTCTGCACTCGACCGTTAGCGCCATCATATGGAACTAGTGTGTAACTGCAACCAGTTCAGAACCTGGAAGTATCCCGAGAGTGGGAGTTCTCTTTACATTAGACATTCTCTGGTTATGCCCTGGCAGTCTGTTTAAGCAGCTCCGGCAGAGTTCTATACTGCTAAACGAGGGACTGCTAAACTGGCAGCGCCCTATCCCAACGGAGCTTCGAGAGCCGTTCCGCGGGTGCAGAGCTGGAGACAAGCTGGTCAGGAGGGCGGTGACTGTGGTGGAGATATGCGGGGCAAACTCTTGGCCATCATGGGCAATGTCAATCTTCCCCTCCGCCATGTCGTGGCAGGACAGTCCAGCAGCCTCCGTGGCGTGCGGGCCAACACCCTACGTTCTCGTACTGATCAGCGCATAGATATTGTTGTATTGTCTGTTTGTATTGTATCGTGTTGTCTGTAGGCTATATAGGGAGCTGTGAGAGACAACTGAATTTCCCCACGGGATTAATAAAGTAGCCTATATATATATATCTAAAACATCAATATTAAATCAAACAATGTAGGCCTAACTATGCTTTAATAAATAAAAGCATAGAACCCGTCTCATAAATAGCTTTCCTGCTATTGATAAATAGTTCAGCCAAAGCGGTACTTTCCGTGATGCCTGTAAAGTATTCTTATGACCTAAAACAAGAACATTTCAATTAAAAATAAACGGAGAAAATACATTGTTATTGTATTTGGTGTTGTTAGCATGGTAATTAATACAACATAACAAAACAGCATCGCCGTCCGTCCGTCTATCTTGCTCCCCCTAGCGACGGACGTCTGCTAATCAGGGACGGCACTCTGAAAAGCATCGCCGTCCTTGTTCTATGCTCCCTCTAAAGACGGACGCAGTGTTGCCAGATTAGATTGAAAGTTTTCCGCCCAATAACAATTTAAAACCCGCCCACTTCTATAAAAAACGCCCAAATCCTTACTTTTCCAGAAAGCCGTGTAAAACCATGACATGTTCAATAGAAAATACAACACAAACATTCAAAACTTTAATCTGCAAAAACGGAGATTAAATTTACAGATCACTAAGAGTGAGAAAAAACATTACACCTGAAGTTTTTAGCTCAACACATGAAAGTAATTACATTCTGCCATGACATGTAGATTAAGCAATGAGTCTACATGTCAGTCTACATTGAAACTCAACATGAGCGTTGGATATTGGCAGTGTGAGCAATCGAATGGCACCCAGTGCTAATTCCTGAAAACACTGATTTCCTCCCGCGTCTTTGAACGCTTCAACTTCCATCCAAAAAGCGTCAATGGCCTGGTTACTTGAGAAGCCTGCTGATGCTACATTTCTCCATTGGCACTCTAACTTGTCCATTGAGCATGAGAAAAACTCAAGAGGCAAGTCTTTAACTCCTGGCCTGTTTGTGGTAGACATCACAGAGGTCGGACTAAGCAGCTCCAGTTTGCGCAGCATTTCCAGTGATGAAGGTAAGCACATTTGATATTGCACCAGCACTTCTTTTAGAAAAGCCATACATCGCGCTGAAATTCCCTCTGCAGCATCCAATCGAACTGAGAAGGCCAGAACTGATGGGTAAACGAACTTTATTCCTTCCGTCCGTGTCATTCAACCAACGTAAGAGCTAGACAGAACAAATAAACCATAATTACCATTTGGTACATTTTCTCCGTATTTCGAGCTAGATCTTACATTAGCAATTTACCGTATTAGCATACATTCCATACATACACATTTCACATTGCTCAAAATACATTAACTTATATCACAAACCTTGTTCCCCTGTCGACTGTAGCTAGACATTTACGAATTTGTGAACCTTTTACGGTAATTTATGCTTTCACCATTAGCTATAACTTTCTTAACATTTCTTCTTTTCTTCTCTTCTCCACGCAAACGTTTGTAAACCGTTACTTCCGCTCAAAACAGGAAGTTATCACAATAAAAGCATGTCAAATATGTATATGAGCCATGTACCATGCATATGAGCTAATCTCACCTTTACACCCTCCTTCAACTCAGGCGTTAGCGTACTTGCTTCCAGAAGCTGTTGGAATGTGGTACCTAGGTCTGCATCCTGAGGTGACAGGTAGATGCTGGACGATTTCAGATCAAGTTCCCTGAGATGACTGTCAGTGTTCATGCGCAATACGCTGGGCTTTATAACTCTTTTCAGTGTAGAAATGTACAGTCTTTCAAGATCTTTAAACACACCCAGTGTGTCTCCTGTTTCCAGTTGGAAGTATTTATTCACGGTTCTGATTTCCGTCAAAATGGGCCGGAGAAAGTGCATGTAAAGGGTATTTGATTGGTCGCTGTACATTTCTTTCAGTAGCCTAGCTGAATAACAGTGTTCTGCATTTGATACCAAGTTGAAATGGATCTTGGGTGCGTCTTTTTGATCTAAAATCCTCTCGATGCAGTCTGCTATCACTAACCAACGGGTAGAGCTGGGTGATACCAATTTCAGGGGACACTCTCCATCGTTAATGGTCTCATAGATATTCCTATAGTCACTCTGGCGTTTTGCTGAATGAGCAAACCAGTTATAGGTTTCTTTGATCATATATTCAAGGTTGCTTGGGAGAAGTTGCATAGCTTTGTTCGCAACTACTTCAAGTGAGTGACAAACACAGCGAATACGCTGTAGATTAGGCTGCTTTTGTTTGAGTAACGTGAACACAGAGTGATTTTTTCCGACCATCACACTTGCCCCGTCTGTAGCAATCCCCACCATGTTTTTGATGTCCAGGCCACACATCCTCAGAAAGGCATCAATTGCGTCAGTAATTCCAGTAGCACTTGCGTTGTGAAGATCAACAAGCCCCAAATAAGTACTAACAAATTTGCTGTGTTTCTGTGAGCGGTATTTAACACACAGACACAGGAGTTTACTCACTGATATGTCCGTGCTTTCGTCAAGGTAGAGAGAATAAGGAGACTCGCCAATATCTTGCTGTAACTCCTCTCTAAAGTACGGTGCCAGGACAGACTTTATAACTGCGGTACACTTGGTCCTGTGCATTTTGAATGTTCCCATCTCCTCGTGCAAAATATCTGACAAGTCATCCACTGCGTTGATGGAAGTGTGGCAAGCAACATAGGTTGCAATTCTGAGTTCACAACGTTTTTGGTCATCATTGATTGTGCCTCCACTATTACCAGCCATTGGTACTGTAAATGATTTCACGCTGGGCACACAACGGGACTTGTGCTTCTTTGTGTAAGCATGATCTTTCAGATCGCTAAATTGAGCCCTGATCTCCGTGTTACAATATTTGCAACGGGCTTTACACTCATCTTGTGGGACAGACTCGATCCAAATTTTCAACTCCGGATTCGTCTCCCACTCTTTTCTGTAAAGCTTTTTATACTTCCCCCATTTCGGCATATTTGTACTTTTCGAAAACCAATGCAAACCCAAGTTAGCTACGATCTGCTTTAAGCAACTTCATTCTAGGTAGGCCTACCCTACAGATCAGCCTCTGTCCCTTGCCCTTCCTGTATTCAGTTCCTAATAGTGATTGAACAATAACACATGCCAATCAAATAGTTTGTTTGAATGTTTTCAGTCTTTAAAAAAAGCGCCCAATTGTAACGAAACCCGCCCAAATTTGATCAACCCGTCCAAGGCTATTTTGCCCCGCCCAGCATTATCAAAAGCAGCCCAATTGGGCGGGAACCCATGTGGCAACACTGGACGGACGTCCCTGCTAATCAGAGACGTCCCTGCTAATCAGAGATGGCACTCTGAAAAGCATCGCCGTCCGTCTATCTTGCTTCCCGTAGCGACGGACGTCCATGTGAAAAAAGTTGTTTCTGCTATCATAATTGGTTTACTAACAACTTCATTAAATTACCTATTGGCTATGTGTGTTGAACAGCCATGTCAATTTAGGATGTTTTAATAACTGTAGCCCTTCTGGTTGAATGCTAACTTTACCGTGTAAGATAACATGTCGCCGGATCCATAGTCAAAAACGACTTTTGCTGGTGCTACAAGGCTAAATGCATATTTTCAAAACTTGACTTGCATAGCATGGTATTGCAACGTTTAGATTTGTCTCCGCTCAAAGTGGTTCATGCGCTAAATTTGAGTGTAAACTGACAGCTTAACAGACCGAAAAAGCAATGTAGGCAGGGTCATAACACAAAGTTTAAGTCTTTATCAACAATTCATGAAATACTTAAAATATATGTAGCCTAGGCAAACCCTTAACCTGTTAAAGTTGTTTTTCAAGTCTATATTGTCATGATATTTTATTGTTGATTGGCCTACTTCTGTAGTCTATGTAAAAAATAAAATAAAGCTATGTAGCCTACACATAGGCTACATGCAATTCATACAAAAATCAGGGACGGCACTGAAAAGCATCGCCGTCTGTCTATCTTGCTCCCCCTAGCGAGGGACGTCCCTGCTAATCAGAGACGAGAGCATCGCCCTCCTTGTTCTATGCTCCCTCTAAAGACGGACGTCCCTGATAATCAGAGACGTCCCTGCTAATCAGAGACGGCCCTCGTCCATACATGCAAAGATCAGTGCGAAAACTCCCCCTAGCGAGGACGTCCGACGCTCTGAGTGATTTAGCTGCCTCTCCAAATAACACCCGAGAGGATCCCTGATCGAAATGTTTCAAAGCCTAACTCCATATTCAAGTACGAAATTACTCAAGCATTAACAGCCTTCATCACGAAAGATATGATGCCCCTCTGTGATACACATACCGAGGGGCATCGGTATGTGTTTCGAGGGCAGCTGGGGCAGCCGCAAGCACACCCTCACAATTTCCCTGTGTATGTATTGAAAATATAATACCATTGCAAACTGTTCTGTCCTCGATTGTTGTTACATTTAACCACTTTTTAGCTGGACACCCATGCCCAGGATGAGTTAAAGAAGGGAATGCATGATGAAGGACTGAGGAAGTCATGGGACAATGTTCAAAAAATGGTGAGGATCAACTGGACTGAATGTGGTGCTGGTCCCTGTTTGTCTGATAAATGCAGATTCTATGAGCATTAAATCACTTGCATTGCTTGACAAATGTCTACCAACAAATTACAAATTAATTCCTTCATATTCAATATGTAATTCAAATACTTAGTTTAGATATGAGATGGGTATGAGAAGTATGCTTAATAATCTTATTATATTTATGTTTTTCTTGCAGTTCAAGTGCTGTGGCGTGACAAACAAGGCAGATTGGTACTTGGTGACAAACGGAACTCTCCCCTCATCTTGTTGCTCCGTTAGGACAGAGCAATGTGATGACGGATGGAGTGAGGTTAGACCCTTAAAAACGGAGGAGTAGTATGTTGGTTGAGGTCAAGGTTCCACTATTTACCCTTTAAGATGCTTTCTTAACGTCCAGATGTGTTTGAAAAATCCAGATTTTGTCCAGATGTGTGTGTGTTCGTGTTCACATTTAAAATAATTGGTAAAATAACCCTCTTGGGACAATGCAGTTTTTTTTACCATGGTCGTTCAACAACTACATTTCACCCTCTCCCATTACAACCCTTTCTTTGCTACACCTTATTCTGTCCTCTTAACACAATTTTTCAATTTTCTGCTACCCTGACCTTTTTATTTCAACTTCACTCCCATCCCCATCCTCTCTACACATTTCCATATGCTTTCCTTCCTCTTCTCTGTTACTCATACTCACTGTTCTGACCCCTATTCTGCCTTTTAGTCTTTCTCCAAATATAAGATCCCTTTCTCCATTTGTCTTTGTTTCTGTCTTTCCCACCTCCAATTGAATTTCGTATTTTCGAATTTATTTCCCTGATGCCAACTCCAAGATGTTATGTCCCCTCTCTTAGCCGTGTTATCAGAAGGCCAGACAGTGGCTCTTGGACAACATCCCCTCCGTTCTAATGTTTGGAGTCTGCATCAGCATCATTCAGGTAATCTCACTAATTCCATACAGTAATAGATATCTGGGAGAATATACCTTGTCATAAATTGTTAGCATATTAGAAGATTAGGTTTAAATTTAGTTTAATTAACCTAGACAGCGGCATCATGACTGATTTGAGATTCTTAGTGTACTCGACACGTGAAGAATTTGGTAAAATGATATCAATAGATTTTCTGCTGTTACTTGATTAAAGTAACAGCACAGTTATTAAAATGTAAGTATTTACATTACATTTCAAACCCACTCAGGAGACTCTCCAGACTGACACCCATGTGAAACCTTTTTTCTGCTCCTTTTTTCTGCTTTTGTAGATCTTGGCCTTGGTCTTTTCCTTACTTATGTACTGTCAAATCATGCGTGCTGAGAAGTACTTGGACTGACCTGGATCTGCATCCTGCAGACATAACAATGAGAAATTCATTTTCAGGAATGCAAACTATGAATCCACCAGGGAACAGAAAATGGTAGTTAAGGTGATAAGGGGATGGATGAGGGAGATTAATAGATACAGTGTCGATCAGTGCCCTAAAACTATGCATTTACCCAATTCCAAATCAACTTCCCACTCTTTGAACTGATGTGCTTTTGTAATTAAGGATCCTGATTATTTTCTAACACCTATTTACTCCTGGATAGGTACTGTACGTACCAGTCAATGGTCAATGGGCAGGGGCCATTACTGTGATTGTCCAAAATGAAGAAAGTTGTAGAATAACCATTTTAGTGAACATCACTTTTTTTTTCTTAGTAGAATTTATTTTTATTTGAAAGGTTAAACAGCTAGCTAAACATGAGCCTTAACACACATTTTTTTGCGATTTCTCAGAATACATTTGGAGTGGTTGTTCGTAACTTGTAAAATACATACAATCAAATGAATCAAATGTCATTATGATTTAGTAATAGGCGATATATTCCAATAAACTGCTATTCCAAACTGTCTATGAAAGTCATTTCTTATAACAATTCTCTGCCCCTAAATCTACAGTACTTTAGGGAAGTGGACAAGTGTACACTTGAGAGAAAGTGTGTGAGAAGTAAACAGTATTTTAAAGCTGGTGTGGTAGAGATGTCGATCTCACTCTGAAAATAACCTGAGGACAATGCCACAGTGGACTGAATGAGGAATGCATGATGGGAACACCCGGCTAAGGGACATACTGCGCTTGATGTGTTCGGGACTTTTCAGAAAAGAGACAGGATTGTTACCTGTACAACAGTCTGAGTTTGCAGAAGGCGCTGTACAGAGAAGACCAGGAGAGTAACATTTTGTGGCTGTAAGGATGGAAGAATGGCTATGCAGTTGGTTGGTTTGTCCAAGGTGTATGCAATTTTTAGGCGTCCCTATAGACCATGTTTTTGTCAATTAAGCTTTAGGCCGCAAGTTGTGTATTTCTTACTTGCCAGTGTGCTGTACCCCCCAGCTTCTCCTTCTGCTTCCCATCTAGTGAGCTTGGGAGCAGGTACTGGTGCATGTTTTTCCACCTATCTGCAGTGTGGTGCCTGGGCACAGATCCAGGTGCAGAACTTTTTATGAGAAGGCAGTACAAAGGGTTAATCCAGAATTGTGGTCAGAAACAGGTGAGGGTCAGTCCAGGTACAACAGGTCTATAGGGGCCAGAAGAGTGAGGTCAGGGACAGGAGATGGAGTCAGGGACGGAGATGGTATCAGACGCAGGTG
Organism: Mallotus villosus; assembly: GCA_903064625.1. Taxonomy (NCBI): domain Eukaryota; kingdom Metazoa; phylum Chordata; class Actinopteri; order Osmeriformes; family Salangidae; genus Mallotus; species Mallotus villosus. The sequence continues at coordinate 172,657 of CAEFZP010005064.1, forward strand.
CAAATGTGAGTATAAGGGTAAGCCAATGGTTTGGGTACACGGAAACAGTGTCAGAAACTGGAACACAGGGAGAAAGGTTGGAGGAAACCCATTATTTTTGATGGTAATCTTTTTATTTATCTTCTGCTTGCGCACCAATATCTCAAAAGGTCCCTGGTCATAAATGTTCTAATTTGGCACATTTATACTACAGGCCAGTGAGTAACCCCACAACAAATGGTTAAGAGTCTGCACCCCCTGGAATCCCCATCTGGAAAAGTGTCCTTTTTATAATCCAACTCAGTGCAGCCAACTAAGAAAAATGCAATAATTAATAAAGTGGATGGTTTATTTCAGTAGGTATAGCTGGAAGGTTATTAGCTGCATTGGCCGAATACTGCCGACTGCTGGCGTAACATTGAATCAGCTGCTTTCAAAGGCCTCCTTGGTCGGCAGAACTGTACATGCAAACAACAGCGAATTAGACCTACAATTATGCTCAACCAGTGTGCATGTACTTCCGTTATGAACTAAATGTCTATATGTTTGTGGTGGTAAAACCATTGAACAGAGAACCAATATAATACATTTTGGTCAACATAACAAGCAATTGATAACGTAGGAATCAGCAGTCAAATGAAGCATACATAATCATTTGCATGAATGTAGCCTACACTACCACAGCATTTGCAATTTTACTAGAATAGATGATATAGAGGTTGAACAAGTACTTCAGAGATGACAGATAATTTAAGTTGTGATCTAAGAAATACATGTACCAAAACCACTGAGAAGAACTGTCATCACCAGCTGCAACACAAACACTGCACTATTTATCTATAATTCCAAAAATCTGTGTGTGTCACCAACATCATCGCGGGCACTGTGCCCTATGTATAAATCCAATAATCTGTTTGTGTGCCTGTGCCACCGATTGTATCACAGGCACTGTGTACTAGCTATAGTCCAATAGTGTGTATTTGTGTGTTTTACTGACTGTGCATCACAATCACTGTGCACTAGTTTAAACCAAAGCAAATATGCTTCTTATTAATGAAGTTCAAGCTCAAGTGTTTAGTGAGGCTGTAGGGAGGTTCAAGCTCAAATGTTTAGTAAGGCTGCGTGAACTTATTGAACTTAAGAGTTACTAATGAAGACTAGATGTTAGCAACAATGAATGCTCAACCAATGTTTTATCTCAGGAAGTCAAGGATCGAGAAGAACTAGAGAGCGTTGTCCCTTCTTTCGATGGTTTAGCTAGGGCTGAACAACTAAAAGCCAGGGCCTTGTTAGCTAAATACATCTGCTTGTTCGCCAAGAGCAAGACTGATGTTGGGTGTACCAACCTGATCACCCATGAAATTCCGCTTCTAGAACACCAGTACGCCATTCCTATTGGCGTATCCATAATGTGTAAAGGACGCGATTGCTGTGACCATATTTCACATGGAGGTTGGAAATTGAGAGGTATAGCCAAAAGGTAGTCTCTTAGTAAATTGAACAAGAATTCCACTGCACCATAACCTCCTATTTTCCCTACAGAGTAAATGAACGATACATTTGAAATTGTACTCACAATGGTATATTTTAAGAGCTGAGCTGATACATGTATACAGGTGCCTCACAATTGGTTCCCACAATTTCGGCTTCTGGGTTTGGCCATCTTCTCAGATATAAGCACATGAAAATGTTGTACGCACGAGTAGGAATATGAGTAACTATCTTATTTCCTGGGGCTTATGGGTATTATAGTGAAGCATGCACTACGGAAAGAAGAGAATCCTATATACGCTTTGTGGCACAGACACACACACGCGATGCAGGGAGCGGTGGAACACTCACACACCCATGCCAGGGAGTCCACTGGATTCACCTTTGCATTTTTGGCATACTTGTTGTCCTTCCTTCAAGGGCAGCCAGGAGCTGTGGACAGCCACATCAGTTGCATCCAGGGGTCAAGTCCAAGTACAATGAATGGATGTTATCAAGCTCTGAGGAAGCCTGATAACGACCATTCATTTGAATCAGGTGTGCTGGAGCAGGGAAACGTCTGAAATATACAGTTCAATAGACCCTGAGGGCCAGTATTGAACACCCCTGCCCTAGGGAAGACTGTCTGGGAGACTGTAGGGAACAGTGTTTCATTTTCTTCACTGGGAGTTTTTTCTCTCCATTGCAAGGGCACTTCATCATGTTTTCTCACTTGGAAGAGAATCTAATTCATTATAATTGTACCACATCACATTTTATCCACTGCTGGGGCACATCATTGGGCACCATGTTATCTCACCAGTAGAAGTACCCTATACAGCACTGCATCACATTTTATCTACCGCAAAGGGCACCCTTTGGGACACTAAGGGGCATCTGGGACATTAAGGGGCAGCACCCTTTTCCAGTGTAAGGTCACATATTTGTGCACTTCAACACATGTTCTCCTCTGGAAGGGCACACAGAGGGTACTTCACCACATTTCCTTGCACATAGGGGTAGTCTAGAAGGAACTGACGTGGATGTAAGCAGCACCAGCAGGATTTTGAATACGAACCATTTTGGCAACGTTCGGTGTGTTGGTTAATAATAATAACTTTTAGGTTTTGCTGTCAGTCCATTTTATAAATAACGCTTAAACCCATTTGGTTGAAATTAGGATAAAACAATACAAAAATAAGAAACACCACAGACTGATTTTTACAGTAATCCAAATATATGTTGGGACGCTTCGCAAAAATCTGAAAGCAAGTTATCTAAATCTATTGGAGACCTTCTGCGTCAAAATACTATGCCAATTTTTTTTAATAATCGGGAAAAGCCTAATATATGAACATAGAAGTCAATATGCGAACCTTCAGCATCAAACTATGAGAAGAGATGAGACTGGGTTAAGCTTCATCTATCCACTAGCTGTCCCTACATGTTTACAAATAATATTCTCAATGTTTAGTTCACTTAAACAAGATACTGATTAAATGTAACTCCTGAATCCCTTCTGGAGTGCAAGTTCACCCACTGAACACTAATGTCACTAAGGATCTATGTGAGTCATATTTGGATACAACCATGTAATACTCTGTACCAGAAATAAATACATTTGTAGAATATGGAATACATTTACCACACACTTTAATTTACGTGTTCATGTTAAAATAGTACACTTTAATGAAAAAAGCTTACATAGTCATCATCATCTGCTACACAGTATTGATATTTTCCATCAACTTGATATTACACAATGCTCTAACATGATCCAATGAATGTTTCTGTACATGCTGTTCAATGTTAGGCTATATAATTAATTTCCAAAGTAAAGAAAATAGAAAAATGAAAGAAAATCTCAATAACACATTGATTATAACTATCACGCTAATGATAATAGTATAATAATCTTTTCATACACATACACTCACTCAGTAAGCTCACAAATGTGCACTCTCACACATGGTAAAACATATACCCACAGGCAGCATTCACAGAATACATCCAGACATGCATGGTACTCACATACTTGCAGACTTGAATTGCAGGCTATTATGTTTACAACTAACTAACCATTTTGAGTATTATGACCAACATTATATCTTACATTGTAAAGTGACACACATTCATACATATTGCACTTGATACACCATTTAAAATGAACTTGCATTCCTTGTATGGATGAAACTCTTAAGACACGCTGCCATCTTCCCCTAAAACCTAAAAAGGTGTACCTGATCAGAAGTTTAAAAAAAATAATGTTTTTGTCTTTACCCTGGGGGACAACACTTAATGCATATCCTTTTGAGAGAAATTGACTAAAATCCCTCACAATCTTTAGCTGAAGCGAGTACTATTTAGTGAGGCTGCTGGAAAAAGCTACACAACACAGTCTCTCACCCTCGCCTGTGTATACATGCTCTTCCTTTCTCGGTCATACACACACACACAACAACAAAAAACAGTTCTTGTACACTCTATTCCTAACACAGGAATATTATACGGTGCTCTTATAATAGTGGGGGGATTTGTTTTTTGTCGTTTTTTTTCAATAAATGTGTGTATGTATATGAGCTATATTTAAAATACACGCATAACATGCTATTCTTGGCAAAGCTGTATGAAGTGGCAGGGCAGCACGCTGGTGGTGCTTACGTGAGGTGAAAAGGTTACAGTTAAACCCCTTTAGGCGAGGTTGAGAAGAGAAGAGTTGGGGGGGTGAGAGGAGCAGAGGGTGCATGAAAACAGTATCCGCCCCCCCTCCCCTCTCAATCCCACCCATTGTCCTTAATCATGTGGGACAGCTCAATGATGAACTTTCCCTCCTTGTATTTCTGACTCAGCTCAAATGCCTGCTCCTGCAAAGGGACAGAAAGAAAATGATGGAGAGTGTGAAGGCATGTAGTGTTTAAAAGCCAATACTATAAGGTTAAACCTTTACCAATGCTTTTGTGACCTTTATTATTGTAAAATCTGAAGTCTAATGGACAATAACAGTGTAAAAAAGTATGTGTGGTCAGGCATACGTATTTCCAGCCAAGGGTGGTGTGGCAGTTCTCGCAATAGATGTCTGCCACCGCATGGAGCCCTGTGAGCAGCAGCCTCTCCTCGGCAGGGCCACAGCCCACGTTCACCCTGAAAAAACAACAGGCATAGGGCTCATGTTTTATCTAGTCAGAGAAGTGAACTTTGCTCCATACATCCCAGAAACAGATTACTGACATACTAAATCAATATGGGTGGGTGAAAAAAATATATTACAATTTGAATCGCGATTCAGTCTTCTAGCAATTCATATCGATTCACAATTCTTTTTTAATTTTTATTTTTTACTATGACTGCAAGAAAAACAATACATTTCAAGATTTTGATGCAGTGGGATTTTTTTCTTCAACGCTTAACTGCCTATCACAGTCAAAAATAAACAAGTAACACAGCAAACTGGAGTCAAATGTAAGCATATATTGAATCGAAATTTGATTAAAAATTAAAAAAATCGTGAATCTGAAAAATCGTTAATCAATTTTAATTGAACCATGACCCCAACAATCAAATCGTGAGGTACCAAAAGATTCCCACCCCTATAAATCAAGCATTCTTAAATGTAACCATAAATATGAGCCGTATTTGTTTATAGACATGTGATTTTAGTTTTACTGATGTTAACAATGGCCATTATAAGCAGGGCTCTATGCAAACTTAAAAAAAAATATATTATCAAGGAGTACATGTTTTTTTTTACACACAAATAAATTTTGGAGCACAGTGAAAAATATAACAGTTTTACAAACAAGTAGTTACATACGTTTTTATATTTTGTTTGTGAGTGTGTATGCGTGTACTAAGGGACACAGCTGTGTGGAATATGGAAAGATAAGACGCCAACCAATTGGAAGCATTGATGGTCCAAACGTCTTAAGACAGCCGTGTTTAGACTGCAATTTCTGTCACCCTAAAACGTCCAAAGGGGTCGTCTTAATGCAAACGCTAAATTACAGGTTTTTGGCATATGGCTTTGTGGAACAGCACATAACCTACCACCAAAATCACACATTAACCCATGCCAACTTTAGAATTTAGTTTGGCATTAATTTGAGCGCAAAATACTGTTTTATTTGCTTTATGTAACATTAAATATGACTCATATTGTTATTCTGTGCAGTCTAGACATTAATTTGTAGGTTTGTTTACTATGCAATTCAGTGCGGGAGTCATGGCTCAAACCTAACCAACTTTGCAATGGTTAGCTAGCAAGCTAGCTCTCACTAAAGCACCAGCTACAGTTTACACTTACCTACAGTGTGGCATTTAATGTTAACTATTATCATATCCACAGATAGCCTGCTCTGTTTCATAAATTGTAAATTATATTTCCCCAAAAAATGATTGCCATGTTGTGAACTATAACACTAAAATTAGTGACCGTGAGGGTGTGTAGACTGCGTGGGCAGAAAAATGACAACCCAAAGTTATTTTAATCTAACAGATTTCGGTGCTCTTGAGAAAAAAATTGGGGCTTAAGCCCCAGAAGCCACCCCCGTTCTCCACCAATGGCCTATATAGCCTATTTCCCAGCTTTGTTCACCTTTCTCTCTCTGACTGGACTGCATCATCACATAAAACTCTACTGTGTTGGATGTAGAGGGAGCGTAAAGGCAATATACAAGAAAAAATACTCACACAGAGTTGAAGAGGTAGGCTCGCCCCTGGCTACCCTGGAAAGACTAGCACAGGACAATTTAAGCAAATAGACCACCAACAAGCTTGTGCACCTCACAACCGTGTGTATAAAATATATCTTGATGGAAGAGGAGGGATATATGTAAACAAGTAAGAGATGGAGGGACTGTTGGTGCACAACAGACATGGTCATTTAAAACAAGGCAATGATAACTCAACAATCTCAGTTGGATATTAAAGGCCATCCCAATCCAAACATGTTGTGTGTGTAAATGATTTCACTTTTTAATTTGGCTCTACTATCCAATAAACTCCAGCTCACTTTAGAGATGAGGTCATCGTGGTTGGCCAGATGTGCGCGACAGTGGACGCAGCTGTACCTTCGATGACAGGAGTCTAGGTAAGCCTGGAACGTCTTTGCCTTAGTGAGTTTCACCATGTCTATGGGGAGAATGAAAAAAAAACGAGGTGTTGCAGATGTAATGTTTTGAACTGATGTTCGATTTTGTTTTCCATCACACAAAGTTTAGGCGAGTAAAGACGTGCCGAGATGAGTCGTATACAGAACATGTTGTCAAAGTATTATTAACTGGGAGCGGTAAATAAATACATAAAAAAACAGGTCGAGGCGAACATTTGAGATTTGATCTGGGGACAAATTAACATGCACACGTTGGCAGTTCGAAAAGACTGTACACTGACCCAATTTGGTCTAAACTCAGGTACTAGGAAATTCCTGGGGCACTTCATGCCTCTTTTCAGAGACAGTGGGGTCGAAGCGGAGGTTATAGTCTACGACAAAATAAAACTACGTAACATCCACATGAGCTAGAAAAATAGTATGCAAACGATATTGCATTCTGTAGTATAGTGTGTGCCTCCTTGTACATTTGCAACATAGATGAACAATCAACAACGACCATGTTTGTCGTCAACATCAACGATTTGATGACAACAAACATGGTGTGTAAAAATAATAACAAAAAAAAACATGGTGTGCGCGTACATCACAGCAACATTCAGCTAAAGGATTTGGCTCGTGACACCATTTATCAGCATAGTCCCTTTCACAACGCATTTAAAGTAGGCCTGTAATGCATACCTGATTTGTGATATCGTTAGATAACGTTTGCTTGTTCGTTGTATGCAGCTATCAATCTTAAACAATTAGTTAGCTAACTACCGTGTCGAGGCTGGCTAGTTTAGCTAGCTGGCAGAATACTGTAGCGTTCGGTGTCAAGTACACTTACCTACGGGAAAAGATTTTCGATACAAGGACCTTTTAATATCGGAGCTATGACCAGAAAGCAACCTTTGGGCAGGTCAACTAAAATGCATAAGTTAACCGTTACAAAAAACTATAATCTTGAGGTTGGTGGCCATCCACCTACGTAGCAAAGATCCAAAGAATCGTGGTTTCACGCAGCTGCAGCAGCAGATTTTCTATGCCTGGTTGTCCGTACGCGGGGTTTCTTTCTCTCACACTTGACGTAGAAAACGTTTTACTCCAGCCGTTTTATTCAGGACTTCAAATAGCCTACCTCAAGAGAATGACGAGGAAACGCAGATGGATGGGCTAGCTACGGGAGTAGACTACTTAGCTAACTAATTTTAGGTTTGTTTATCAAAGACTAGGAAGTCGGAACAACAGACGTCTTTCAACCAATAGGAATCCTCAGATCGACAAATAGGATGTAGGTCAGCAAATAAGATCTGTACGTTCTTGTAAAGTACTGCATAGTAATGCCTAAAAGAAGATACGGTGTTCTGCCAATTTGCAGTGGCTTGACAGGCTTACTCTTTTCCTACTCTGTGTAATCGCCGATCTAATTCGCAAATACGTACGCTATTTTTTGCATCCGCACAAAACGATTTTAAGATTTTTGTGCGGATGCAAATCTTTTTGTGCGGACGCAAATACTTTTGTGCAGATGCTAATCTTTTTGTGCGGATGCAAAAAGTTTTATAGTGAGCTACATACATGTAAGATACATTTGCGTGCATCCCAGAGTTTATTAAGTTCCATATTTAGTTTATGTGGTCGCTGCTAATGTCAACACTTAACGCTAGCCTACTAATAAAGGAAGAAAAAGGTAGGCTAGCTGAAGGTTGACATGGTTCAGTTTCCAATAGGAATAGTTAACTATAAGTGGTCATAAGTTGGAAAATTAAGTAACGTGGGCTACTTTATGCGATCATTAAATAAACTAAATATTCTAGTGGAGTTTGTGGGCTCAAAAGCGTAGCCTTTTCGGATTTTTTTTCGGTTGTCTGTCTGATATCAGGGACGTCCGTCTTTAGAGGGAGCATAGAACAAGTGTTACAAGCCAACTGGTTTTCAAGACAACTGGTTTTTCTACGCGTGCACGCGCTGTGTTCCCTTCACATCTGCGGTGGCTGTCTGTCTCGGTCACCAGATTCGTCACACATTCACAAACATATTACTGGAGTTCTTCAATCTACATTTCATATCCATTGCGGCGATCGTGACTGTATAAGTGAGCGCTACATCCCAACGACGTATAAAGAAGACACCTTTTGGTTTAGGTGAGCTAAGACAACTGGTTTGGTTACCTCGGGCGGATATTAAAGCACTTCCAAACATATTTAGCGAGGCTTTTTACCGAGGCTGCGGCCAGACACCACTGACGCATTTTGACATAAACAAATGTACGTTTTGAACCCCAATATACAGTAATGATCGTACTGTGAAAAGATACTACTATTTCGCTATGCGCGCTCGCATTAAGCATGGAAGTCTCTAACTAGCCGTATGACTCATGGCTGAAGTTACGTTTCTCCAGCTCTCCCCAGGTTGGCAAAAGAAGTATCTCAAAATGCATCAGATTGATGCTTTAAAATATGGAATATTTAATTTTTCTAATGGGGAAGCATGCACCCGGACCCCCTTAGAGGGGTAATCCTTCTCACCTTTTTCACCCCTGACCCGTTTTCATGCCTGTTATTTACTGCATAATCCACGAAAGATTTGTGAAATTTGCCCCTCGGTCAGAGCCCCCCCCACATAGAAAATCCCAATTTAACCCCTGGATGTAGCGCTCACTTATACAGTCACGATCGCCGCAATGGATATGAAATGTAGATTGAAGAACTCCAGTAATATGTTTGTGAATGTGTGACGAATCTGGTGACCGAGACAGACAGCCACCGCAGATGTGAAGGGAACACAGCGCGTGCACGCGTAGAAAAACCAGTTGTCTTGAAAACCAGTTGTCTTGTAGGCCTAACACCGGCGATGCTTTTCAGAGTGCCGTCCCTGATTTTTGTATGAATTGCATTGCTTTATTTTATTTTTTACATACAAAAGTAGGCCAATCAACAATAAAATATCATGACAATATAGACTTGAAAAACAACTTTAACGTGGTTTAGGGTTTGCCTAGGCTACATATATTTTAAGTATTTCATGAATTGTTTATAAAGACTTAAACTTTGTGTTATGACCCTGCCTACATTGCTTTTTCGGTCTGTTAAGCCGTCAGTTTACACTCCAATTTAGCGCATGAACCACTTTGAGCTGAGACAAATCTAAACGTTGTAATACCATGCTATGCAAGTCAAGTTTTGAAAATATGCATTTAGCCTTGTAGCACCAGCAAAAGTCGTTTTTGACTATGGATTCAGCGAATGATCTTACACGCCGGTAAAGTTAGCATTGAGCCAGAAGTTAGCATTAAAACATCATAACACACGGCTGTTCAACACATTTGTCATTTAATGAAGTTGTTAGTTGACCAATTATGATAGCAGAAAAACACGTTATGCCCTTATTGCAGTCTGTTTAAGCAGCTCCGGCAGAGTTCTATACCGCTACGAGGGACTGCTAAACTGGCAGCGCCCTCCCAACGTATTTGGTGTTGTTAGCATGGTAATTAATAGCCTACAACATAACAAAACAGCATCGCCGTCCGTCTATCTTGCTCCCCCTAGCGAGGGACGTCCCTGCTAATCAGAGACGAAAGCATCGCCGTCCTTGTTCTATGCTCCCTCTAAAGACGGACGTCCCTGATAATCAGGGACGTCCATGAAAAGCAGGGACGGCCTCGTCCATACATGCAAAGATCAGCCCCAAAACTCCCCCTAGCGAGGACGTCCATATGGACGTCCATGACGCTCTGAGGGATTTAGCTGCCTCTCGAAAAATGCATAGTTGGTCTCACACATTACTCACTGGATTCCTCTACTAGCCTGTCGTCTGGTAGGCTACTGTGATATGGGTGTGGCTCCAGAGGGTGTGACGGTAATGCTGCGTTCACACCAAACGCGTTTGGGGCGGAAGGGGCGGTCACTTTGCATACAAAGTCAATGCACAGATGCGAATGGACGCGAATGCTTCTAGCGCGGCGCGAACGATACGTTTGGCGCGGCGCGAAAGACGCGAAATTCGCACCGCCACTCATTCGCTTGAGTTGAATATATTCATCTCACGCGAAAACTTCGCGTTACGCTTTGAAGCGAAAGCCAATCAGCGTTGACAGATTCACAGATTGCTGAATAAAAACGGCGTAGGCTAATAAAAAATAAGCCGGCATGTTTTTAAACCTCTTTCCAACTGTTGTTGTCCAACTGTTTTCCAACTACCAAATAAGCCCCTCCCCTCACGCGGCGCGAATACTTTCACCGCGCCGCATTCACCCCTGGGGCGCATTCACCCCCGCGGTGATTTACACGCGTTTCGCGCGGAGCAACGCGAATTTTCGCGTTTGGTGTGAACGCAGCATAAGGCCACACCTAATGCTGCGTTCACACCAAACGCGTTTGGGGCGGTGACTTTGCATACAAAGTCAATGCACAGATGCGAATGGACGCGAATGCTTCTAGCGCGGCGCGAACGATACGTTTGGCGCGGCGCGAAAGACGCGAAATTCGCACCGCCACTCATTCGCTTGAGTTGAATATATTCATCTCACGCGAAAACTTCGCGGTGATTTACACGCGTTTCGCGCGGAGCAACGCGAATTTTCGCGTTTGGTGTGAACGTAGCATAAGGCTTGTGCCAATATAACTGGGTGTGAGCTTGTAGGGTCACATCCGTACTTGAGGTGCACGCCGGCAGCATCGTTTGTCATGTAAGTTTGAGTCTTTAAACGTGTCTTAAAAATGTTGTATGTTAGTCATCAAATGCAGGCAAGACTTCGCAAGTAAATGTTGTATACTGGTGCGTGGGTTTGTTTGTAGCCAGGGCTGATTGCAGCAAGTGTCGGGAAGCTGATTTGTCTTCTCATCGGCTTTCTGTGTTTTGGGTATGTGTTTGCCTATAATGATTTTAATTATGTATGGGTGCTGTGTGCTGTACGGTTGCCCTGTCTTATTTCATATTGTTTGTTTCCTAGATGTGGTCTATGTCACCGTTTTCCTTGAGCGGTTAAATACCCGATTCACTACTGAGCCTTATAATAAAATCTATTTTTATACTAATTCTCGGTGCCTCTTTAGTGAGGGAAACCTGGGTGTACTGGGCATTACACTACCGTTGCCCTGTCATCCTACCTCAGCGAGTACCGAACTCTGCCTAGATTCATTTTATTTGCCTTCTGCCTGCTCCGTTTTGTGCTTGTAATAAAAGTGTGCGCTCTGTGCTTGTATCATGTAGCTAGCTACCCCAGTCTCCACTAAGTAATTGTTTCACCACGCTGGGCTGCGTTTCCCGAAAACGTCGTAAGCCTAAATTGATCGTAGAATCCATCTACGACGAATATTAGTTTTACGGGCCGTTCCCAAAGACATCGTAGCTAAAGTGTCTCTTAAAAATTCGTAGCTCTTGAAAGTGCATAGATTAGCCTACTTTTACGCATGTAAGTAATATTGATGGTTTCGTTTTTTGCTCGATCGTGCATGTTTGGGAAACGCACGTAAGAAATATTGATGGTTTCGTTTTTTGCTCGATCGTGTACGATATCGTTATAGGGAAACGGAGCCCTGGTTTGTCCAGCCTTTATTGAGCTCTGTTGGTCTGTTGGTAGGCTACATGATGTTTAGATAGTGTTTTGTTGTTGCCTTTGTTGAATATTGCAAAGTACAAGTGTCACTGTTTTTGCAGTTGGTCTATTCTTTTTTCTACTCTCTCTATAACACCGTATCCTAACTGGATGCGAGCGTACGACTGTCGCGTAGCATCGGACGCTCTCTGTCCACACTGTATCCGTCAAATTCACTTAAAGGGGTCATTGATTGCAAAACCGATTTTACCTTGTCATAGTTGAATAACGACAGTTCGGTGGGTAAAATGAACATACAGTGAACCTCAAAGTCCATTGACACTTTTTTCCCATGCAAATCTCAAAAAGAAAAAATCTAGCTGTAAAACTGTAGTTTTTGGAAAAAGCCATCGGACTGACGTCAGTCCGGTGTCGCGCATTCAATTGGCTCTGGTCTGTGTCTTTGTCACGCCCCAAAATGTACATCCAGACCAGCCCACTCACTGGTGTTCTTGCCCAGTCCGAGGTAGCGACGCTACGTTTCTAAACACATCAACATACCTTACTTAGCAAATGACTAGCTAGACTAGCTGTAGTCGGCATTAGAAGGGAAGCTAGAAAATAGCCAGAAAACGAAAGCAGTCTAGCCTTTTGCTGACGCCTGTCTAGATTATCTATTCGAAATAACTGGAGAAAGGCTGTGCTAGATACAGGATACGTTAGCATTGCTAATAACTGTTACCGACAAAATCATACTGCGGTTGTGATGAACATAACTAGGTCGGAACGCACCTCTTTTCAGCAACAGCTTCATAATAAATCCTGCTTTACATTGTCCCAGGTTTTTAAACCCGTCCTTGGTGAAATGGTTCGCGCAACTGCACAGAGATCTTATATGCTACGGTATAAACAAACATCAGCCATACCCGTATAGTCAATGTAAACTAGACTCTGCTTTTCATCGGTGATTTGCAAGGAATGTAAGAACAGCTAGATAGCGAAAACACATAAAAAAACACACACGGCATGTAAACCAGTTTATGTCATGTTCCTGACTATGTTTCATTCAAATAAATAACCTGTGTTGTTATGTAAATCTACAAAGCATGTTTGTCCAGATCTATTTTTCAGCAAGATAGCTAGAGCTAACTGAAACTGAGTTGAATCACGATAGTTTGTTTGCTAAGCTGTAGTGCTAATGTTACCCACCTAAGGCGATCCGTTTGCTTCGACAACAGAAGTGGAAACTACCGTAATCATTTCAAATGATATCTAGTCAATCTGTTGAAAACAGTGTTGTGTAGACACAATAGATGTATTTTTTCGTTTTTATTTCAAGTCGCCACCTTCTTGTTTCAGTGAGTGCTGGTGGCCGTCTTTGCTCCGTAGCTTCGCTCGTTGTAAACCAACCACTCAGCACAGCTCATCTAAATACCAATGATATAAGGGAAAAAGCTAGCGTTTTTCCCGGGGAAAAAATGCTGGATGTAAAAGAGGGCATAGAACAGCACCCGGGCCATTTTCAGCCAAACCAATGTTACATACCCTATTCGGAGACCTTAAGGAATAGTGTAAAATACTAAAACCCAGTCAATAACCCCTTTAAGTCAAATTATCTGGCCAGGGGAAGACAGCGATGATGAAGATGCATACCCACTCAGCATCCAGAACCAGACAATTGGATTCTTGAGGAAGTTCATCGAGACAGATATCAGTCTAGTGACAAACACGTAAAGTGACAATTTCAGTATTTGTGGTAGAGCCACAGTTTAGCATTTGTTTTTATTGCATATTGCAAACACTTGGTGATTGTGTTTTTGCATTGTAACTTCTGTTAATACTGTCATGGTGAAGGAGTAAAATACAGATGATCTTTAAAGACAAATGTTACAATTATTTTGTTTTTGTCTTTGAATGCAGCTTCTCCATTCCACCTCGGACAGCTGACAAAGTTTTGGGTAGGGTGGGAAATCCCTACTGGCAAGATGGAGGTTAAAGTTGGGAAGGGGGAGTACCTAAGGTCTTCCACTTGTTTTGGAACTTTACATGTGCCTGGGCACTTCAACAACTATGAAGATCTTTCTAAGAATGTAGAGAGCTGCATAGCAACATGTGCTACAGGCTTTGGTCTTATTTAGACACAGCTAGTCATTACACATGCACAACAACAAGTGCACCTTTTTGATGTGGCACTGTTATTTTACATTACAAAAACTGTTCAGACATTAAAGGAAACGTTGTGCCTTACACTTCCTGTCATTTTGATTCAAGAACACTCTACATAATTGACTACAGCACCATAGATGTCTGCCCCATCTGCTGCCGATCCGCCTGTGTTGTGCACACGCCGTGCTTAATTTATCTGTGTACCTGAACAACAACGACCACCCGCGACCGAGCTGTTCGCCGACCCGACGGCTGCGTGGGCTGTCCCGGAGACTGGGAGGGAGTATACTTGGCTGGGGCCGGTAAGTGTTCTCTTCTCCTTCCACTGTTCACCTGTCGGGGCCCGCCGCTGTTAGCTAGCCTGTGTTTTTAGCCTACGTTGTCCCCCTAGACAAACGATGACCGTAACAGTTGGTAATTTCCATGTCTGGAAAATGGACCCCCTGTAATAGTGTAATGATTAATACAATTGGATTCTCTGAATAAAACTACTTTTCATTTCACATGGTCTTCTTCTTTACCTCAACATTGTCTGGAGGCTCAACAGGGCTCTGGATCTTCCCAATCTCCCACAGCTGGTTAGGGGTGAGATTTCTTTCAGTGCGGATTGAATGGTTATCCCAGGCATCTGTGAATGTGTCAAGAGTATTCTGAATTCGGGGCAGAAACACATACTGCGCACAGAAGAGGTGTGTGCAATTTGATGGGTCGAGAAGGCCATCCTCCTCAAGGCTGTGGAGCAGATTGTAATAGATGTTTGAAACGACATTCCAAACATCACGCCACAGGCGCTCTATCCTGAAAGACAGAATCAACAAAAAAGGTTGTCTATAAACCATATTACTTTTAACCTTTGCAAACGCTACAACTATAACAAGTAGGGATGGGAATCAGCGGAGACTCCCAGATTTGATTTGCAATGTTTGGATGGCATAATAATAGGTATTTATGATGCTGAAATTATCCTGCTATTCTGTGTCAGCATTATGTCATGGGCACCTGTTACGGACCCGCGTCCTTAATTTCATTGTGTTCGGTTTTCGTTTGTGGGGGAATGTTTGTATTTCTGTTTCGTTCTGTTCTCCTCTTTGTTTTCCCCAAATCAGCTGCAAGCAGGGTGTGTCTGTTTTTTTAGACAGGGCATTTTTCTGGTTTTCTATGGCACCGTTCGTCCATTGTTCTCCCCTGTGACGCAATAAACTCACTATTTTCTGATACAGCTGCGCTTTATTTGTTCCGCACCACCATTCCCTCGGTGTTAGGCCAGAGGGGTCGTAACATGAATGGGGGCTCGTCCGGGATCCTTTTGAATCCTGTATAGTATAATATTTAGTCGGGAGTGGTGTAGTGTAGTGCGGTGCAGCTGTTGAAATGGCTGCCTCGTTGGTGCAGTGTTTTCTGGACGGTCCGTCAGCGGATCTACTTAAGCGGTGTCGTAAGGTAGACTTACTTGCTATAGCGGAGCACTACGGCATCTCAGTGCCCAAGGTCATTGTGGTATGTTGAGTTCGCCAGAGAAAAGGAGTCTCTGTTCGACGTGGTGTGCGGCCAGCAGGGTTACAGACCAGTCTACTTTGCGTGAATTAGTGCTGTTAGAGGACTTCAAGAACTGTCTGCCAGACCGTTTAGTGGTGTATCTAAACGAGCAACAAGTGGTGTCACTCGCTAGAGCGGCGGTGCTGGAGCAGGGAGATGGTTGACCCCATGTCTATGCCCTGCCGTCCAGTAACCTATCGCAGCAAAGGAGACCGCTCTTGTTTCTATTGTCACCGGGTAGGTCACGTTGTTGCCGACTGCCATGCGCTAAAAACGAAACAGTCGAATAACCCTGTAGAGGGGAAGCAGAAGACTGTTGGGTTGGTCAGCACGGTTTACTCACCGACTGTCCGCGTTGTGTCGGAGTGAATTCCCGACCACGACCCTACGTACGCCCCGTTCATATTCGAGGGCTCAGTGTCGCTGACAGGGTCAGGTCGGTAATCGCATTAAAATACTGAGAGACACGGGCGCTGCTCAGTCTCTCGTTCTGGCCAGTGTATTGCCTTGGTCGGATCTGTCCTATTGTGGATCGAGTGTGTTCCTCCAAGGAATAGAGATGGGAAGCGTACCGGTGCCTCTCCACACCGTCTACTTACAAACCGGCTTGATAAGTGGTAACTTTCGGGGTGCAGCCTCAGCTCCCAGTCAGAGGAGTCTCAATGATCCTAGGAAACGACATTGCTGGTGGCCGCATCGTTCCCATGCTTGAGGTTCTGGACAAGCCTCTGTTGTCCCACGAAGAGTTGCAGCCCGTAGGTCTCCCTAGCATGTTTCCCCACCGCGCAAGCCCGCAGACGGGGGAACGATGTAAATTATGTCGATCTGGCTAGCACAGTCCTTGCTCCGGTTTTCACCGAAGGTAGTGTCCCACTCAGTTCTCTTGTGTCTCGTGAGTCTACTGATACAGGGACAGAGGAGGACCAGGCAGGCCCTGCAGACCCTGGCCATCACCCGAGAGGAACTCCTATCTGCTCAAAACTCAGACGTGAGTTTGGCCAAGTGTTTTACCTCTGATGGACAGACCGCCAGAAAGGACAGTCTGGAGAGCGTAGACTATTTCTCCGACCAGGGGTTGTTAATGCGCAGATGGAAACCCTGAGTGGGTCCTGAATGGAACACTGTAGTCCAAATAGTGTTGCCAACGGTGGTACGTAGGCGAGTGTTATGCTTAGCCCACGACATACCGTGGTCTTACAAAAACTTACGACAGAATTCTCCGCCATTTCTTTTGGCCTGGCATGAAAAAGGAAGTTTCGACTTACTGTCGGACGTGTCACACGTGTCAAGTTACCGGGAAACCAACCAGATAATCTCTCCAGCTCCTCTGCGTCCAATTCCAGTTATGGGTGAGCCATTTGAACGTGTAGTAATCGACTGTGTTGGACCTTTACCTAAGACTAGGGCTGGGCATCAGTATTTGTTGACGTTAATGTGTGCCGCTACTAGGTATCCGGAGGTGATACCCCTGCGTAAAATAACCTCGAGAGCGGTAATGACTGCTATGACCAAGTACTTTTCCCCTTTTGGGTTGCCAAAAGTTGTCAGATCAGGGAACCAACTTCTTGTCCTCCCTGTATCGGATTGGATCGATTGGACCGAACTTTACTGCTGATACTGATAGGCTACTTCAACCATCTTCTTCACAAGGTAACTTTGACTAGGCTACTCTTAAACTTGTCTTTGTATTGTAGATACGTGAGTTCAAAAAATATCCAACGCTCCCACCAGAGTGAGTTATTTGTCCGAAACGCAAGCTATAGACCCCTTTTCTGTTTATCAACACGGCGGATGCGCGCGCTGCCATGCTGCAGAGAGAAAAATTGTTTGGCTGGTTGCCATGGTTACCCGTTTGGTTATATTGCACTTGCGGTGTTTCTGTATAGGTCCATGGTGCTAAATAGCGATGTTGTCAGCTTACTAAAAACAGTTTATCAGCGAGTGATAACATTGGTTATGCGGAAACATTAACACTATTGAACGAGATATGTCTTAATGACCCATACGCGTTGCCGGCAGTTGAGTAGATAAATGATGAGAAGAAATGGCCCCGACGACTTCCGTGTCCGGACATCCATTCATACCTGATCGAGACACACATCTCTATTCCCGAGAGAGCCTGAAGTCCCACACGACACTGGATGCCTACAGTTATGTCACAGACAATCATGTTCAGGACATATGTGGACATATCTTAGTGCACTAAAGAGGGTTTGTAAGTGTACAGTCATAAGAGTATTTGCCTTTGAAATGTTGAATAGCCCGAACAGCAAATGTGCCATCATGCCCATCTAGCCGTTGTGTTTATATTGTGAAACGTGCTCCTTACTAAGTTTAGATGTAGGCCTAAAAGAAAAAAAAATGTTATACCATTATACTGTATTTACTGTAAATGTTTGTTATTTTCCATGTATTTGCATATAATATTATATAGAACCACATGTGTAGGAAAGATTATTTTAATTTTGTTCTTGACAAAGAAAATGAATTATTTGACTGTCTCAGAAATGAAAATAGATGATAAATTCTGCTACGAAGAGTTAATGCAGCAACAGCTCACATTGCTCCTGTTTGCTTATTTTACTTTCTTTTATCAGAAATAACTGTTTGCCTGGCCGCATACCTGGGACTTATTTGCATCCACATTTCCATTTTTTGGATGATCTTTTTAGGTTCACACATTTGTAGTGGAAGTTCTGGCAGCAGTCTGGATAATTTATCATTTTCCCAAAGCTGGGCTTCTTGCAGCACGGACATTTGCTGTCTTCCGATCAGTCAGGGTCTTTGCAGCGGCAGATGAGTTCAGGCAGGAGGTGATCCATAAAGAAAGCTTCTGCCTTTGGAAGATGTTCCTTAAGAAACTGCTCATCCCTCTGTAGCCGAAGAATTACGATGTCGGATTTGGTCCACACCATGAAATCGCAGATGTTCATTTTGCAGACATACATTTGGAGCTGTATCTGTGAGTAATACTGGTAGGTGGGGTGCAGATGGTAGCGTGCATCGAGGCAAAAGGTGGCATCTGACTCTGACCCCTGTAGTCCCTCACTGTACTTATAGGGGCACTTTATCTCCAGCAGGCCTGTCCCACAGCAGTCGCAGGAGAATACTCCATCCGGAGAAGCAGCCAATTAGGGCTCATCTGCACTGACTGTTAGACCCACTGCTTTGACAGTCATGGTAGTGTGTTTTTTTTGCATTTCTTGGACATACTTTTGACGGGCAGTAGCCTCCATTTGTTTTCCCCATATGACAGCTGGAACCGTCAGATCCTTTGCATTGTAATGCAGGATCGGTTTAGTTTTGTTAAGCTTATTAAAACGGTTTGTGCATCCAACAACACAACACGACATGATTGTGGCTCGTGTCGCTCTTGTCTCTTTCTGCAGCGGACACGCGCAGTAGAGCGGGGAGTGACGCTGTGTGACGTAGACTGATAAGGGGTCTATAGCTATCTTTAGTTAGCTACCTAGCACAATACTCGTAGCTAGCAATGCTACTAACTGCTAGGGTTACTTGTTAGCTTTCTCATTGTAAATCTTGGAAGCCATACGATATAGTTTGTCATATAGTTTGTCTATTGGAAAATAGTCAGTTGGCTACGCTGTGGGTCCCGCTTTCGAACGATCACACATGTACGACCCTACTCCTGGTTAATTTATCTGTTTGATTTATTACCAAAACTTTTGTTAGCTTCCGGGCTAAGTGCGACGCTACTCCCTAACCCGGGTAATGTATCCCGAAGGGAGCAGAAATCCAAGACAAATGCAGGGTTATTTCGCGTTTATCAAACTTTTAATAATTATTTTAACAGAATGAGTCAATGAGTCCCCTCCCACTTTCTGAGTTTGATAGCGTTGGAAGACATGGGATATCGTTTCCTGGTTCAGCCGAGCGATCTCGAACAAAATTAAATTCACTTAGTTATATCCTACGCCAGGAGACGATTTTAAGGAATGCGATTTGATGTGCTTTAATTCCCTGATGAATGCCTAAGTTAACGTTACCGTTTCCCGTCACGATCTGTAATTCATTTGAGCAACATTCTCAGCCCTTGGGTCTTCATCGCTAGTGTTATACGCCGTGGACGTGCACACAGAATTGACCAAAAGCTTTTTGGCACTGAAATAAAGACAAATCATTGAAATTGTAGGATTTGGTCTTCTTCATTGCCTACAAATAGAAATCTAACAATGAGTAGCCTTGGTTTGAAGGAAGATGGGAAACTGAACAGTGTATTAACATTAACCAAATAATTTCAATAGCCTACCAATTGCAGTTATTTGACTCTTTGGGTTAAATCAAAGCAAGAATAGTCAAATTAAGGTGAAATAATATAATCATGTAATCATATTGCACATTAATGAAATCAATGAAAGTTAACTAGACCTACTCTACCATGACTATTGTAAACCAGAGATACAGAGCTGAGGAGAAGGTCTCAGGAGATCAATCATCCACAGAAAAATGCTTCACAATTCCTTTTAATACCCAAGAACAACTACAATCACACCACAATCTTGACCCTTTCTTATCAACATGATATGAAATGCTACAGTAAGTTACACAATGAGATGTGAGAGCCATCAAGTTGAGACTCCATCCAGTAACTCCATAGTTGACCATATGAGAGGTGGGGGCAGGTTGATAGCCTTACAAGGTCAGCCTTTATTCTTCTGCCCTAAGTACACCATCTCTTGGTCAAAATAGAAATTCAGCAAATTCAACAATGAATATTCATATAGGTTATTGTTCCTACAATTAACCACACCTGTGACCATGCATCCTCCCGTAACTGGAGTTCCAGTAAATCTTTCTCGAGATTAGTCTTTATTCGTCTACCCTAAGTAGGCCTACACCATCTCTTGGTCAGTTTTTGGCACTTTCTTCATGAGGTACAGTTTGTACAACTCATTTATTTGTAACTATATAGGAATACATGAGATTACATTAGCTACATTTCACAGTTCCACATGCAAAATACACCTGCCATTAAATGAACATCTCACTGTAGCATCCATGCTCTGTTCAACAGGATTAGAATGTGCAAATCGTTTTTATACGATGTAAATGATAGTAGGCTACATGGGGAGAGAACTACCAGTGAAACGGCAAAACCCTATGTTTGCCCTTCTGGTTCCTTTAGGCAGAGAAAGTCTGACACACGTCCTTTGGATAAGCACGCACGGAGAGATGTTTACGTTGGTATAGAATGATTTATTTTAAACGATAACTCCGGTTGACTTTCCTAAAAATAATAATGTGTTAAACGCTCGAGAGCTCGCGGTCAAAAAACTGTAGGCTCTCTGCCTTGCCAACCTCAATGACAGGCATTCTCCTCCCTTAACCCTTGTGTTCTCTTCGGGTCATTGTGACCCATCAGTCATTGTAACCCCCCACGTGTTGTGACAACTTTACCTCATTCAAAAATAAAGTGAAGCATTTTCTTTCAACAGTCGGGCTGTCTCACACCCCCCACAGCGCAAGTGTTAAAAGAAAATGCTTTTTATTTGTTTTTGTATTGGGTAAAATTGTCGCAGCAGAATGATGGGTCGTTGTGAACCTTCGGGTCATTGTGACCGAAGACAGCACAAGGGTTAAATGAGGTAACCCCCTCACTCCCCAGGTGACACCAATATGGCTAATCACCACCAAGTGCATCAATAAACATATGAATGAACATTTCACACACTTACTAATTCATAAACCATAATTTGCCATAAACTAAAAATGTATCTACGTAAAATATATTAAACACAATAAATCTCTAAATGGCTCCAACATACTGGCCCCTAATTGTGATGTTACCACAAAACAATTACTTAAATTAATGATATGGAGCCAGATATGTACAAACATTAATCAATCAGATTCTTGCTTAAGTATCAGAGTAAACACGACACACTTTACGTAATCCCCTCTAGAATTCCCCCCAAAGTTCATGTTGCATGAATGTCTCTTAGGCAGGGATAACCAGTCCAGTGAACGCAGAGTTCATGTATGCAAGGAAGGTGTGTGCTGGGCCATTTGTAGGGGGGCATGTATGTGTGTATGTGTGTGTATGCACTTCTCCCATCTGAGAATCAGGACAATGACAAGTTCTATCAGTCCCTTGATGAAGTTCTTGGTGGGATCCCTAAGACTGACAAGATTCTGTTGCTTGGGGACTTTAATGCACGAGTGGGTCAGGACAATAGGGTGTGGGACGGCATACTGGGCAGACATGGGATTGGCCAAACAAACGCCAATGGGGTGAGACTGCTCACGCTTTGTGCTGAGCACGACTTAACAATAACCAACTCACTTTTCCAGCAGAAAAATAAATACAAAACATCTTGGATGCACCCTCGATCGAAACACTGGCACCTGATTGACTACATAATTGTCAGGCACTGTGACATCAGTGACGTAACCATCACCCGTGCCATGAGAGGTGCCGACTGCTGGTCAGATCATCGCATGATTATGACTAAGGTGCGCATGGCAGTACGTCCTCCCATCCGGCGTAAAGGAAGAAACAGGAAGCAGCTTAACTGCACTCGCCTGGAGAATGAGCAGGTCAGAAATGATTACCGTAGCTGTCTTGCTGGGAAGCTGGAGAAACTGGAGTCATCCAGACATTCAAACACTTTGGAGCAGAAATGGGGCTCCATCAGCGCTGCGCTCTACGACGCAGCATCTGAAACACTTGGCCTAAAGACTAAACATCACCAAGACTGGTTTGACCAAAACTCTGACACCATCCAGGAAATGCTTGACAATATGCACAGATTACATCAAATAACTCTCAGAAACCCATCGTGTAGTATGGCAAGGGAGGAATGGCAGAAAGCCAGGCAGGAAGTGCAGCGGACCACTCGGATCAAACAAAATGAGTGGTGGGTGAAAAAGGCTGAGGAAATTCAGCAGTATGCAAATATAAATGACATGCACAATTTCTATAACGCCATAAAAACAATATATGGTCCAGTTAATCATTCAATCACTCCTCTCAAGTCAGCAGACGGTCTATCACTTCTATCATTTTCGCGACTTACTGAATCAGGAGTCTGCTGTAGACCTCACTGTTTTAGACGAACTGCCTTCATATCCCACAATGGACAACCTGAACCAGCCACCTACTTTCTCTGAAGTTCAGTCATCGATTCGCTACCTCAGGAACAACAAGTCTCCTGGGAATGATAATATCCCAGCTGAGCTTCTGAAGCAGGGAGGTTTTCAATGCACCAAAACTCTGCATCAATATATCATTGAAGTCTGGACTCAAGAAAACATTCCTCAGCAATGGAAAGACGCAAACATCATCACTATTTATAAGAACAAGGGTGATAAGGCTATCTGTGGCAATAGTAGGGGTATTTCGTTATTGGCTGTTGCTGGAAAGGTCCTGGCGAAAGTGATGTTGAACAGATTGATTAGTAATATCACAGAGGCAATACTGCCTGAAACTCAATGTGGCTTTAGAAAAAGCAGAAGCACAGTTGACATGATTTTTACATCAAGGCAACTTCAGGAAAAGTGTCAGGAACAACATAAGGATCTATTTATAGCTTTTGTCGACCTCTCAAAAGCATTTGACTCGGTTCAGAGGGAGCTTTTATGGGACATCCTCCTTAAGACTGGCTGCCCAAACAAATTTGTAAACATCCTCCGGCAGTTTCATGATGGAATGAATGCCACGGTGATCATGGGAGGAAAACAATCTACTCCCTTTGCTGTTCGCACAGGCGTCAAGCAGGGTTGTGTGCTGGCACCAGCGCTCTTCAACATATTCCTTCTCTGTGTCACTCAGCTGCTCCATAACGAGATTGAAGATAGCAGCGGTGTGCATGTGGACTTCAGACTGGATGGAAACCTCTTTAATATCAGAAGACTCCAAGCAACTACCAAACTGCTCAATGAGAGGGTCCTCGAACTACAGTATGCAGATGACTGTGCTTTTGTTGCCCATTCACCAGAAGAGCTCCAGACTGTCCTAAATGCTGCTACCAGAGCATACAGCAGGATGGGTTTAACAATCAACACCACCAAAACAGAAGTCATTTGTCAATGGAGAGCCAGCACCCCCTCAACTCTGCCCGTCTTTACTGTCGCTAATGAACAGCTATTGGTAGTACCGTCTTTTAAATACCTGGGAAGTATGCTCTCAAAAGACTGCAACATAGATGAAGAGGTCCAAAACCGCATAAGACAAGCATCCGTTTCCTTTGGTAGACTACGGCGTCGGGTCTTTCAAAACAGAAACTTAAACCTCCACACCAAGGTGTCTGTGTACCATGCAGTTTGTATCAGCACTCTGCTCTATGGCTGTGAAGCCTGGGTCACTTACAGTCGCCACCTCAGATCCCTTGAGAACTTCCACATCCGGTGTCTGCAACGTATCCTTGGCATCACTTGGCGTGATCATGTCCCTCACTCGGAAATTTTCGGAAAAACCAACTGCAAAAGCATCGAGGCTATGGTCAGTCAGCACCAGCTGCGCTGGCTTGGACATGTGGTGAGGATGCCAGAGGACCGACTGCCCCGCAGAGTGCTCTACGGCCAGTTGAGTCATGGCCAACGCTCGGCTGGGGGGCAGAAGAAGCGCTACAAGGACCAGATGAAGACTACAATGAAGAAATGCAACATCCGCCCTGAGGACTTGGAAGTACATGCTGCTAAGCGCACCACATGGAGACAAATGTGTATGGAGGGGACCTGCAGGCTGGAGGAGGACAGGACAGACAGGAGACAACAGAAGAGGGACAGGAGGAAAGCTGCTGTGGAGCCCACAGTGGCTAGTGATGCATTTACATGTCCTACTTGTCAGAGGGCATGTAGATCTAGGATTGGATTGTATAGCCACAGCAAAACTCACTTATAGATGTGGATCATGTGAAAATCACCATCTCAAAGCTGGACGTCATCATCGAAAGTCGATGGACAACCAAGAGAGAGAGAGATGCACAGTGGCATTCTTCATGTTATTAAGCTCAGTTTTCAGCTTCCAAATTATGACCCTTAACCAGCTATTCTTTGAGCAGGAGTAGGGTCTTTCATGTCTCCAAATGCAGGGTGCAGTAAGATGTTAGCTTGATTTTCAATGAATTCAACAAGATGTCTGAATTTAGCCCAAATCTTTCTTTTCTGAAATTCCTCATATGCTCTTGACCGCCACCTCTCTCTAAGCTTGTTGGGAAGCTTGGATACAATGAGCTTTAAGGTGGATGTCACGTCCAGCTCATCCATGTACTTCAAGTCCTGCATGGCGTTGTGGCATTCCCTCAAGTATAGAGAATATGCCTGAAGTGCATTCCCATCCTCCGCTTTAATAGCTGTCCAGTTTAGCGCTTTATTCCAGATAAGCATTTGCAATCTTCATCTCATCACCAAAATGTTTTGCCAACAGTTGCATTGCTTCTGAATATCCTCTTCGTGCATCCATGTGCATACAGCTACGAACAAGGTCTCTGGCCTGACCTGCTGTAAACTGCTCAAGAAAGTAGAGCCTATCCTGGGAACTACTTGTCTTGTCCTCTATTTATTTTGCTCCGTTCGCGGGACGCGCGTTCACACAGAGTTTATGTTGCCACTTTCCCTCTGCGTGTAGCAATCAGAGATCCTAAACGATCCTCCGCTTCCGCGGCCGTTTTGAGTTCAGTCATTGTCTTGTCGGATCTCATCCGCACATCCAAATTCACAAGTGCTTTATTGTGCACGGCTCATCCATGGGATTGTTTACTCACGGCTTCTAAACGAGCTGCGCGCGCCCGTCTTCCTTGTTCCTTTGTCCTCCAAAGTTTGTCAGACTCGTGGAGTTTTTTGACTGTGAAACGGCCAACCCTATGTTTGCCCTTCTGGTTCCTTTAGGCAGAGAAAGTCTGACACACGTCCTTTGGATAAGCACGCACGGAGAGATGTTTACGTTGGTATAGAATGATTTATTTTAAACAATAACTCCGGTTGACTTTCCTAAAAATAATAATGTGTTAAACGCTCGAGAGCTCGCGGTCAAAAAACTGTAGGCTCTCTGCCTTGCCAACCTCAATGACAGGCATTCTCCTCCCTTAAATGAGGTAACCCCCTCACTCCCCAGGTGACACCAATATGGCTAATCACCACCAAGTGCATCAATAAACATATGAATGAACATTTCACACACTTACTAATTCATAAACCATAATTTGCCATAAACAAAAAATGTATCTACGTAAAATATATTAAACACAATAAATCTCTAAATGGCTCCAACAACCAGCTACCACATAATTCTCTGCATCCATTTCTGCGGCAGCAGTCAATGTCTTTTCGTCATCATCATCTTTTGATGAAAAGCATTCTGTTGGGGAAACTGCTTGAAATAGGCACCAATTGATATTGAATTAGTATCATGTCAAATATGATTAAAACCAAGGTGACGTCGAGGCTACAATCACAAGTGTATAGCCTAAGCAAACAATGCATTACCTGTTCGTAGTATGTTTTTATATTTAATAAAACATTGAACCTGATATTTTATTAAGGCCACCACTTTTTCTCCTGTAACATTAACGGACAGTGGTGTTAAATGTTCAATGTATGGACTGGCTCTTATATTCAAATGTATGCTCGGCAGCAATTGTCTCCCACGCCACTTGCATACGCTGCTACAGCCGTGTTGCTTTTTCCAGAAAATGTACTCGACCATAAACACGAAATAAAACTTGAATCTGAAGTTTGGTGAAGTAGGACAACGTTTTTTGTCGCCGGGTGGCATGGTGGATCCTAGTATCGGAGCTCCATTGATGTTGGCTTTCAATAGTTCTCATGCCTGCACTTAACTGAGTTGACGTACTCCGAGTTGAGTTCACTAATTCATATCAGCTTTTCTGGAACCAAATTCTCGGAGTTTCCCATTTCAGAGTAACTCAACTCAGAGTTCAGGGTTAATCTCAGAGTTTGTTAAACCTGCTACCTGGAATACCCCCCTGGTTGATACCAATGACGTTATTGATCCCATTCTACAGTCAAGTGGTCAATCGGATGCCAATGTGGATGACCTCATGGAGGTAGAATTGGAGGATGACCAGGGCTTAGTCAATGACCTGGAAGACTCGTTGGGGGATGACTTGAAAGACTCCTTGGAGGAATCTGAAAAGGAAGTCACAACAGGCAAATCACTCCCATCGGATCTGGCAACCTGGGCATCTCAGTCAAACACAACGCTATTGATGGATTGTTAAAAATTCTAAAAAGCTACGGCCATACTGACCTGCCATCCTCCTCGAGAACACTCTTAAAAACACAGAGGGAGGTAAAGACTGCACAGAAATCCGGCATGGAGTATGTGCATTTCCCTCTCAAAGAGCGATCGAGGGACAACCTGTTGAAGTACCCTGCAGAACAAGTTTCTGACTGTAACACTATTGACTTATCCTTTAACATTAATGGCCTGCCTTTATTTAAGAGCTCAAAGACAGCAATGTGGCCCGTCCTTTGTGCTGTCCACTTGAAGCCCACCTCAGTCTTTCCTATCACACTGACCTATGGAGGTTCAAAGCCAGATGATCTTCACTTCCTGGATGATATGGTCACAGACATCAACAACCTGCTGTCCAGTGGTCTGCAATACAGAGACAAAACGGTGAACTTGAACATTCTCTGCATCGTGTGTGATGCGCCTGCAAAAGCTTTCGT
Organism: Mallotus villosus; assembly: GCA_903064625.1. Classification (NCBI taxonomy): domain Eukaryota; kingdom Metazoa; phylum Chordata; class Actinopteri; order Osmeriformes; family Salangidae; genus Mallotus; species Mallotus villosus. Next base: position 200,088 of record CAEFZP010005064.1, read on the forward strand.
GAAAAATGTATTATATATTTAAATTTAAGGTTCCTATATGTTTATTGTATGCACCTTCCTGCCAGAAGCAAATATCTTGTCTGTGCAAACTTTCATGGTGAATAAATCCCTCTCCGATTCTGATTACAACTGGCCTCCTTCTCACTAAGAACTGAAACAAACTAAACTAGAGAGCATACCATTTCTGGGGAAATTGTGAGGGTGTGCCTGCTTGTCCGTCCCTTTAAGTTTTTCCCTTCTAGTGATATTTTCAAGCATTTAGCCTAATCATAGTCTATTGCATAATAATTCATTAAAAACACCCTTGGAAAGAAGCTACTGTAACAACGTTATCACTGGAAATATTTCTGATGGAATCGCGATTCAAACAGTAGCTCTGTCTGCTAACTTATGACATGCCCCCAAAAACGTAAATAAGCTTGACATTTATTTAGTGGAAAATCGCTCATGCATAAAAAGCTCAATAGCGATCATTGTCAGTAACAACGCAAAATGCGATATAGCCCTTTGTGGAGAAGCTGTCCCGGTAAATTGTATAAAGCTACTACAGTGTTCGTCTTGGTGGCGATCGTTGGTTGAACGTTCCGTTGTACGGTTTAGGCTGAAATGAAATATTGCTTTCATGAACAGATTGAAAAGTTTAGGCTGTGTTAGTAGTCGGGTTAGTAGTCAGACAGTTTCACCTATTGAAATACTTTTGATTTAAGAGAGTGCCGAACATGTTCTGTCGCCGTTTGACTTACTACTGTAAACAGCTGTGGATGTTTTTGTTAGCTACACAGTGTCTCGCGTAGGCTACAGCGTTGCAGTACTGCTTTGAAATCACAGGTAATGATTATTTCACCAACAAATCGTTTACTTGTAATCTAATGTCATAATAAATCGTACAACGAAAATGTATTTGTGAGTAATGTTTATTTTAATGATTGAAAACAGATGCATCATAGACCGCTGTAGTAGGCCTATGTGTTGCCCGGGCAACATAGGCCAATGTCATGATGCTAATGCTTCAGTGAAATAGTAGACTACCGTTTCCGAAAGTAGATGTAGTTCCTCAATAATATCAGCTTATATTGTACATTACACTTCACAATTGTGTTTCATATCACAAAGTAAAATGAGTAAATAGTTATCACCCTGGCCTCTTGTGGCGTTTCTGCAGCTGCCTTGCAGTAGCGTTAAAGCTATAGCCTAGCTATCTCCCAGAAGTTAACAAGCTGCTAAACTAATGTTCTGCTAGAGGTAGTCACGCGTGTTTCGTGACGTTGGTAGCTTCAGTGACTGTGGCTAGCAAGTTAGCCAGGTAAATAAAAAGACAAGCAACTCAATGGCTACCAACTTTTGACATGACGTTTTCTAAGTAATCAAAATATTGAGGGATGCTAGGGGGGCGGCACGATACCATCCTTGCTGTGCAACAGTCTTCTATGCACGTCGTATCTAATGCGTCGTTGCTAACATGTGCCGACGCTGTGACGTAGGCTATTATAACTGAGTAGTCTACCCTTTGCCGACAAAATCAACTTTATGCCACAAAAACGTTGTATCCTCCTAAACTGTGCAATGAAACGTAAACAAAAGTAATGCCAACGCAATCGAGACCAAGACGAAACTTTTGACACTGTCGTTTTCTATAAAGTCCAAATATTAATTGGCGCCTAAAAATGGCTGCCACGGTGGGCTCTTTCCTGCCAAAGTAAATTCCTTGTTGTGCAAACTTCATGGCGAATAAAAACCAATTCTGATTCTGATTCTATTGACCGAGCCTTAGGGGGGCAAAAATAATAATAATAATAAATATATATGTGAGATAACAAAGGTTGGCTCTGGCGAAGCCTAGAGCACACCCAATTACTAGAAAAAAAAATGTACCCTGAGAAAAGTGGATTTTTAGGGGTATTAGCTCCATAGACCTCCATTCATTCTGCACTCGACCGTTAGCGCCATAATATGGAACTAGTGTGGAACCATAGAGGTAATATTAACTAGAGAGAGTCAAAATTGTCTTCCAAGATGGCGTCCCCATTCATTTCTATGAAAAGTGCTCAGTGGCGCAGTGAGGCAAGCGAGAGCGCGAAACGGACAGCGCCATCTTTCCACTTCCGTGTCTTCCGGTCTAAATTAGGAAAAAAGTGAGCCCCTAGCTTTAAACGGGCTCACTTTTTTCCTAGCTCCGAGCTGGCTCCGAGACTCGTGCACGCTTGCAACTAGCTGTACACGTCATACTTTGCGACAAGCAGTCGCGAGCTTGTGAGCTGGAGCTAAGGCATTGCAGAAAACTGTCAGAATGTGGTACAAGTCCGATCAAGAAGCAGATACATGTGAACTTACGAAAATCAATACTGTAATATTATACGTGCAATGCCTATACGTTGTTCTTTTTGCTCCGTTTTTTTAGTTTGACTGCTAAGTATTGTGTTGGATTAAAGAAACTGCAAGCTTGAATATCTGGCTCTGTCGTTGTTCTAGCTCGGCAAAGCAAGCTAAACTAGAGAGCATACAATTTCTGGGGAAATTGTGAGGGTGTGCCTGCTTGTCCGTCCCTTTAAGTTTTTCCCTTCTAGAGATATTTTCAAGCATTTAGCCTACTCATAGTCTATTGCATAATAATTCATTAAAAACACCCTTGGAAAGAAGCTACTGTAACAACGTTATCACTGGAAATATTTCTGATGGAATCGCGATTCAAACAGTAGCTCTATGTCTGCTAACTTATGACATGCCCCCAAAAACGTAAATAAGCTTGACATTTATTTAGTGGAAAATCGCTCATGCATAAAAAGCTCAATAGCGATCATTGTCAGTAACAACGCAAAATGCGATATAGCCCTTTGTGGAGAAGCTGTCCCGGTAAATTGTATAGAGCTACTACAGTGCTCGTCTTGGTGGCGATCGTTGGTTGAACGTTCCGTTGTACGGTTTAGGCTGAAATTAAATATTGCTTTCATGAACAGATTGACAAGTTTAGGCTGTGTCAATGATGTTCGGGTTAGTAGTCAGACAGTTTCACCTATTGAAATACTTTTGATTTAAGGGAGTGCCGAACATGTTCTGTCGCCGTTTGACTTCCTACCGTAAACAGCTGTGGATGTTTTTGTTAGCTACACAGTGTCTCGCGTAGGCTACAGCGTTGCAGTACTGGTTTGAAATCACAGGTAATGATTATTTCACCAACAAATCGTTTACTTGTAATCTAATGTCATAATAAATCGTACAACGAAAATGTATTTGTGAGTAATGTTTATTTTAACGATTGAAAACAGATGCATCATAGACCGCTGTAGTATGTGTTGCCCAGGCAACATAGGCTAATGTCATGATGCTAATGCTTCAGTGAAATAGTAGACCACCGTTTCCGAAAGTAGATGTAGTTCCTCAATAATATCAGCTTATATTGTTAATTACACTTCACAATTGTGTTTCATATCACAAAGTAAAATGAGTAAATAGTTATTACCCTGGCCTCTTTGCTTGTGGCGTTTCTGCAGTTGCCTTGCAGTAGCGTTAAAGCTATAGTTAGCCTAGCTATCTCCCAGAAATTAACAAGCTGCTAAACTAATGTTCTGCTTGAGGAAGTCACGCGTGTTTCGTGACGTTAGTAGCGTCAGTGACTGTGGGGGCTTGTGTGGAACTGCAACCAGTTCAGAACCCGGAAGTATCCCGAGAGTGGGAGTTATACCCAAGCCCCCACCCCTCGCCCCTTGGCTTGAGGCAACTGCCCCGGTGGATGTAGGTGGTATTGCATCTTCGACTTGACTTCCGTGTCTTACGGTCGTTTTTAATCTATTAACTCCAGTCAACATTTACAAAACTATCTCCCCCAATAAATGTTGTTCGTGTTACGCCCCCTCCAATAGCTCGGGAGAGGAGGGGCACGCAACTGCCCAAGGCCACACAGTGGTGAAGGAAACAGGAGGCCTTTTGCCGTGAACACGGGTTTTAATAAAAATACTAAATACAGATACACACAAACAACAATGGGGAGGGAGGACAACAGGCAAAGGGTTAGGAGTAGGGCAGTGCCAGCGGTCTGTCAAATCAAAGAAATAATACAAAAGGACCCTGAGCTTCCCTACCCCTCTACTCCTGCCTGACACTTACTGAACTACCACTAACCTCACTGCTACAATACACATGGTGACAGCCACTAGCTACTAACCTAGTGTGTATAACAGAGGGTTTCCTACGGGTGTATGTAAATCCCAGGGTATCTTACCTAGCCCTACTCCACAGACGTCTAGGACAAGGACCAGGGTTACAAACACAGTGGGTCAACGAATACACAATGAATATAAACTAAACAACTAACAGAGCGTTTCTCATGTGGTTCTCAACCACAGCTCTTGCCAACCTCTCCTCTCCCCCCTCAACACAAACACAATGGGACACATATACACAGGATGATCTCTTCTGATTGGCTAACGATGAGCCTTGATGGACACGCCCACGTCATCAGCCGGCAACGCACCACACCTGAGAGGTTTCAGATAGGTCTCTCTCTAGGAGGAGAGAGAGACCGTAACACGCCCACCCAAAAAGAGAAAACCTGGGGGTTTTCGACCTGAAAAAAAAAGGATGGGCACAGCAAAGGCACAACAACAACAAACAACAGTAATAAGTTATCCTACACATCAGTAATTATTTAACAACGAGTTATCCTACACATCGGTAATTATTACTCAACAATGACACAGAACAGCCTGCGCGGGTTACACACACCCACACAGCACTGCGTAGGGAAGCAAAACCACTGCTCTACCTCCACACGAAGGACAGGGCGTGAGCAACCAAGTTATCAGCACCTCTTTCAGTACCCGATAACCAAGCTGTACCCCTGACAAAACAGCGCACAGTGCACACGGCACTGGTTGCTGCTGACACAGAATTTGGAAGGCAAAGCCACTGCTCTACCTCCCCACAAAAGGACAGGGCGTGAGCAACCGAGTTATCAGTACGTCTTACAGCACCCGATAACTTAGTCGTACCCCTGAACAAACAGCACCCAGCGCATTAGGCACTGGTTGCTGCTTACACAGAATTTGGAAGGCAAAGCCACTGCTCTACCTCCACACAAGGACAGGGCGTCAGCAACAGGGTACACAGTACCCGTTAACCAAGTTGTATAACCCCTGACGAAACAGCGCACAGCGCACAGCGCACAGCGCACACGGCACTGGTTGCTGCTGACACAGAACTTGGAAGGCAAAACCACTGCTCTACCTCCACCCAAAGGACAGGGCGTGAGCAACCAAGTTATCAGCACCTCTTACAGCACCCGATAACCAAGCTGTACCCCTGAACAAACATCACCCAGCGCATTAGGCACTGGTTGCTGCTTACACAGAATGTGGAAGGCAAAGCCACTGCTCTACCTCCCCACAAAAGACAGGGCGTGAGCAACCAAGTTATCAGCACCTCTTACAGCACCCGATAACCAAGTTGTACCCCTGAACAAACAGCGCCCAGCCCATTAGGCACTGGTTGCTGCTTACACAGAATTTGGAAGGCAAAGCCACTGCTCTACCTCCGCCCAAAGGACAGGGCGTAAGCAACCAAGTTATCAGCACCTCTTACAGCACCCGATAACCAAGCTGTACCCCTGACGAAACAGCGCCCAGCACATAAGGTACTGGTTGCTGCTATACAAAAACTTTTAAGGAAGGCCCACCAAGCCTCCCAACTCATAGGCACGGAGGACGGCAGTCTTCACGCAGTTATACTGCAAACCGTCCTGCAACGGTAGGGCCGACATCTCTGGACACCCAGAGCCTCCAAACTCGACCTCTGGCTAGACAGAGTATTGAAGCAGGGCAGCGCGAACGGGGTTTTAACACCACCTCACCCTCACTTCCTGGTGGACCACCAGGGTCGTCTGCGCCATCCTGGCGGCTGCCCTGGGAGGTAACGCTTCAACGGGAGGAAAAACTCCCCCCTCCACTAGCGCATCCCAAACTTTGCTGCGCATCACTGGCTATGTCTGGGTCTCAGAACCCGCCAAGGTATAATGGTCAATTAACCCTCCTGGGTATACCTTGCCACACTGCGCCAGTATCTCTACGGACAGCCTAGCAATGAACAGCTGCACTAATGACCTAGCCATCGCCGACAGAACACCAGCCACTACTCTACATCACAACAGCTAGCCAACCTGCTGTGCTCACCAACATGTGGACCAAGGGCTTGAACTTCAAGATCCCGGACGAGCCCCCATTTGTTACGCCCCCTCCAATAGCTCGGGAGAGGAGGGGCACGCAACTGCCCAAGGCCACACAGTGGTGAAGGAAACAGGAGGCCTTTTGCCGTGAACACGGGTTTTAATAAAAATACTAAATACAGATACACACAAACAACAATGGGGAGGGAGGACAACAGGCAAAGGGTTAGGAGTAGGGCAGTGCCAGCGGTCTGTCAAATCAAAGAAATAATACAAAAGGACCCTGAGCTTCCCTACCCCTCTACTCCTGCCTGACACTTACTGAACTACCACTAACCTCACTGCTACAATACACATGGTGACAGCCACTAGCTTCTAACCTAGTGTGTATAACAGAGGGTTTCCTACGGGTGTATGTAAATCCCAGGGTATCTTACCTAGCCCTACTCCACAGACGTCTAGGACAAGGACTAGGGTTACAAACACAGTGGGTCAACGAATACACAATGAATATAAACTAAACAACTAACAGAGCGTTTCTCATGTGGTTCTCAACCACAGCTCTTGCCAACCTCTCCTCTCCCCCCTCAACACAAACACAATGGGACACATATACACAGGATGATCTCTTCTGATTGGCTAACGATGAGCCTTGGTGGACACGCCCACGTCATCAGCCGGCAACGCACCACACCTGAGAGGTTTCAGATAGGTCTCTCTCTAGGAGGAGAGAGAGACCGTAACAGTTCGATACTCGAACCTGGCTCATCCTACTAGCTTTTTCATAGAATAATTTTTCCAGATTTTTGCTATGTTTGAAACCAATCCGAAATGGGTAAACTAGCATCCCATTTATTTGCTTACGTCAAGAAAAGTTGCCTCGAAACGTGTTCGCGGATACTAACAGGGGACGAGCTCACAAGGGAACATCAGCAAGTCGCTGATTTACCTGAGCTGAATGAGAACAAGGAGAAAGGACTTGGTAATCTAAAATTGCCTGCCTTAATTGTAGCACGTTTTACAAATGCTTGCACATATACATGACGGTTGTTTGTAGAGTTTATTTCCGTTATTTTAAAGCATATTTAACCTCTTTGTAGGCTAATGAACGCGATTATTCTAATTGCATGAGAAAGTAGGCTAATTATAGCCTAATATAATTCGTTATAATATCGTGGCATAACATGTTATTCTGGAGCAAAGACGAAGATGAATAAATCATGTCTGATAACGACAATATTGTTATCGTCGTTATAGTGTTAGAACTTTGTCAGATAACACTACAACGATGGCATTAACAATAAGCTAGTAATAGTAAGCAACACTCATCATCATTATAATAGTAACATAGGTATAGCCTGTAGGCTTAATTTAGCTTGCTTTGCCGAGCTAGAACAACGACGGAGCCAGATATTCAAGCTTGCAGTTTCTTTAATCCAACACAATACTTAGCAGTCAAACTAAAAACACGGAGCAAAAAGAACAACGTATAGGCATTGCACGTATAATATTACAGTATTGATTTTCGTAAGTTCACATGTATCTGCTTCTTGATCGGACTTGTACCACATTCTGACAGTTTTCTGCAATGCCTTAGCTCCAGCTCACAAGCTCGCGACTGGTTGTCGCAAAGTATGACGTGTACAGCTAGTTGAGTCTCGGAGCCAGCTCGGAGCTAGGAAAAAAGTGAGCCCGTTTAAAGCTAGGGGCTCACTTTTTTCCTAGTTTAGACCGGAAGACACGGAAGTGGAAAGATGGCGCTGTCCGTTTCGCGCTCTCGCTTGCCTCACTGCGCCACTGAGCACTTTTCATAGAAATGAATGGGGACACCATCTTGGAAGACAATTTTGGCTCTCTCTAGTTAATATTACCTCTATGGTTATACCAGAGAATGTATAATCTAAGAGAACTCCCACTCTCGGGATACTTCCGGGTTCTGAACTGGTTGCAGTTCCACACTAGTTCCATATGATGGCGCTAACGGTCGAGTGCAGAATGAATGGAGGTCTATGGAGCTATACCCCTAAAAATGCACTTTTCTCAGGATATAATTTTTTTTCTAGTAATTTGAATTTGGAATTCGAAAGGGGAGGCAAAAAAATACTAACTGCTGGGTGTTCGATTTTTTTAAAGTCGTTTTTTTGTTCTAAAAATACTTTTACAATGTCAGAGACGTCATACACATTGTACGACCAGAGATACCGTATTACGGCAAGCTCCGGTCACTTTCTTTTCTCTCTCGAGGCATCGACAACACAGCTGACAGGTTAGGCTCCCCCTGTCAATACACATGCTAGAAAGAATTTTGGCTTGCTAATGTTGTTTCTAATGTTGCTAATGCTCTGACATTATGATTCCACTTCGGATGCCATCAAGCGGGATCTATGGTCGTAGTCAGTCCATCACTAACTAATCAGCATTCAGTAGCAGAATACTAGCGTGTTATGGGCAACAACGACTCACCTTGTAAGAAATCGAAAGGACATAAGTACTCGTTCATCCAATTTTCGACCTATAATCCATGTTGAACATGCAAAAACTACAATACAATCTGAGATGTATCAACGACAATCAGGTGAAAGAGACAAATTTAGCCGTTTAGCTCCATAGACTCCCATTCATTCTGCACTCGACTGCGATCACTCCCAGTGGAACTCTGGTGGAACTGCAACAAAATTCGGTACAATGGGGCTTAATGACGAGTGGCAAGGCTCTCCTTAAACAGGCTCTGGTTATACCAAGCCCCCACCCCTCGCCCCTTGGCTTGAGGCAACGACCCCGGTGGATGTAGGTGGTATTGTCAACATTTACAAAACTATCTCCCCCAATAATTTTTGTTCATACTCGAACCTGGCTCATACTACTAGCTTTTTCATAGAATCATTTTTCCAGATTTTTGCTATGTTTGAAACCAATCCGAAATGGGTAAACTAGCACCCCATTTATTTGCCTATGTCAAGAAAAGTTGCCTCGAAACGTGTTCGCGGATACTAACAGGGGACGAGCACACAAGGGAACATCAGCAAGTCGCTGATTTACCTGAGCTGAATGAGAACAAGTAGAAAGGACTTGGTAATCTAAAATTGCCTGCCTTAATTGTAGCACGTTTTACAAATGCTTGCACATATACATGACGGTTGTTTGTAGAGTTTATTTCCGTTATTTTAAAGCATATTTAACCATTTTGTAGGCTAATGAACGCGATTATTCTCATTGCATGACAACGTAGGCTAATTATAGCCTAATATAATTAGTTATAATATCGTGGCATGTTACGGCGTCATTGTAGATAACATGTTATTCTGGAGCAAAGACGAAGATGAATAAATCATTTCTGACAATATTGTTATGGTCGTTATATTGTTAGAACTTTATGTCAGTTAACACTACAACGATGGCATTAACAATAAGCTAGTAATAGTAAGCAACACTCATCATCATTATAATAGTAACATAGGTATAGCCTGTAGGCTTAATTTAGCTTGCTTTGCCGAGCTAGAACAACGACGGAGCCAGATATTCAAGCTTGCAGTTTCTTTAATCCAACACAATACTTAGCAGTCAAACTAAAAATACGGAGCAAAAAGAACAACGTATAGGCATTGCACGTATAATATTACAGTATTGATTTTCGTAAGTTCACATGTATCTGCTTCTTGATCGGACTTGTACCACATTCTGACAGTTTTCTGCAATGCCTTAGCTCCAGCTCACAGAACGCTACTGGTTGTCGCAAAGTATGACGTGTACAGCTAGTTGCAAGCGTGCACGAGTCTCGGAGCCAGCTCGGAGCTAGGAAAAAAGTGAGCCCGTTTAAAGCTAGGGGCTCACTTTTTTCCTAGTTTAGACCGGAAGACACGGAAGTGGAAAGATGGCGCTGTCCGTTTAGCGCCCTAGCTTGCCTCACTGCGCCACTGAGCACTTTTCATAGAAATGAATGGGGACGCCATCTTGGAAGACAATTTCGGCTCTCTCTAGTAATATAACTCTATGGCTCCAGCTCACAAGCTCGCGACTGGTTGTCGCAAAGTATGACGTGTACAGCTAGTTGCAAGCGTGCACGAGTCATATGTTTACCCCTCATAGATCACAAAGCCATCTACCTAAGTGTAAAGCTAGATTCCTTTGATGCTAGTAGTCAAGTTGTTAATGAGTCAACTTGTTAATGAGGAGGACTGTCTTCTGAGTTATGAGGAGTTCTTGTTACTTTACAAGATCCCTGTCACTCCTAAGGATTTTGCAGTTGTTATGGATGCCATCCCCTCAGGTGTTGCACTATTATTTAGGAATGTGTTAAGGCCTGACCCTCAGAACCTACCCCCTGCCAGTACACCTGTTGACTCACAAGTTGGGAAAATCTGTTTTCACTCTGGTCCTTACAATAACAATAGAGCTATACGTGCCTTGTTTCAACATGATGTTGTATCTACTTCCAGTGTGATATCCTATTGGAACCGCTTTGTTGAAAATATTTGTTGGGAAAAAGTCTGGTTGTTGCCCCAAAAGTACTTATTATTTAACAAAATCAAAGAAGTTTCCTTTAAGATGATCCATAGATATTATCCTGCAAGTGACTACATGAGAAAGTATAAAAAGGATATACTTTTTAATTGTACCTTTTGTGATGAGCAACCAGAGACAGTGGTTCATCTGTTCTTGCATTGTACTCATACAAAAATGTTTTGGCTAAATCTCTCTAAATGTATTATTGAAAATATTTACACAGACTTTGTACTTCTATGGAAAGATGTATTATTTGGTTTATTCTCCTTTGATGTAAGTAACAAAGATACATTTTATGTGATACATTTTGTTTTATTACTATTTTAGTGACAAAAAACCCTGTTTTCTTGTCTTGCAAAAAGAAATTGATCAATACTTCAAAACAATCCAATACTCTACCAACAAAAAAGCACTTAAACTGATAAAAGTGTGCTTGTCCCTTGAGCTCTTTGTTTAAAAGGTCTGTACCCCTGGCCTTTTGTTTATTTCTGTTATGTTGTATTTGTATAGTATTGTTGTTATTGTCATATACCATTCTTGTGATGCTACTATTTTGCTCATTTGTTTGTAACGTTTCTCATTGCATTTCAGTACTGCATTTAAATAAAAATGATTACTGAAAAAAATAGTCATATGTTTACATTTTGGGGTCCTAATTCAATGATCATTCTGATTGGTTTATCATCTGGCGCAACCTCGCAATGTGCCTGAGCAGCAGTACACGCCACCAGCTGTCGGCACCAGTCGAGGAATTAACTTCGAGGTGAATCACTCGTGATAATATGTAGGCCCTAATGGTTATATTAGTAGGCTATTAGTTAGATTTGACTTTAGATTTACTTTGTTCTTTAATTCAGTTGGGTTTACAACAAATATGCAAAATATCTCTGTTCAACGTTATACAATATGATAAACAGCCTGAGCAATAATATAGCCCATAAGATTAATCAGACCATTAAAAGCACATGTATAGGAATGTTTAAACATTTTACGATTATATTCCATACATGTATTTGCTCGTTTGATTATTGATATTTGTTGTAAATTATAAACTCAGTTGTTGCAACGAAATCAAGCAATGTAACCTACATTACTGCTAGCCTGCCAATGTTCGGGTCCTAATTGGTCTGAGTAAAAAAAAATACCACATCGATGATAGGACAGTGTCGACACCAGTCGAGGAATTAACCTGGAAGAGGAGCCATTCGTGATGGACAAGCGTGACTGGTAAATTGTTTATCATACTGATACAGAAGGCCTAGTTTAGATTAATCGTTTTGTTGTCCAATTAATTTTATGATATCCGTGATGTCGAGTATTTTTAGGTTAACCGTCACTCTGGTAAGGAGTAACGCTCGCGCAACGCATTTGATGTTAGCCGTTACAGTAGCACCGAGGTTTTTTAACTGTCAAATTGGCATAGACAACTTTACCACAGTACAGTACAAAATTGTTATTTTGTCGGAAATTAGACAAAAAGATAGGCTTACAAGTTCATACTCACACCAACCTTAACAAAACATTATGTAGCTAGCTAGAACATACACCAGTGTAGCCTCACCTGGCAACGGCGATTGGTACTGTAGCTAGGCTAGCTAGCCTAGCTTAGTAGACACTGTAGCTTGTCGAAGTTGGTGGTGGTCAACTAACCTGTATCTAGCGTATAGCTAATATTAATGAATTACAAAAATCTACAATTAACTACACTAACACTACACTAAAACACTAATAGATAAACGATTTATGAAAGTTAATATTTACACAACTATTCAACTACACTTCTAAGCTATTCTAAAATACGAAAACCTATACTAGTGTAGCCGGTGTGAATCGGTGAAACTCACTTCTCAGGTATGTAATGAGCCACCCCCGTCACTGAATAGCTAGCTTTTCTTTGGCGTAACGTCACTGTGTCCAATCCCGACCGGGTTTTAGCTAAAATGCCACTTCAAATATTTATTAAAATGATCGTATCACGTTTTCAGCTGATTTAATTATGTCAAGTTATGCCTTAACTTATTACCTTTCGAGCTAAATATTGTTTTAATTTTAGAGTTAGCTTTGCCTTTACTAGAGCCGGCAAAAGGACGCTGGCACCGGTAAGTTAGCCGTGCGCTACCCTTGTCCAAACCCGACCACACTTAAATCGTCGTAGTCAACACTCGTCGCTGCTGTTTTTCCAGGGATAATAACTTGATCCAGGGTCACCAAACTGACCATCAATGCTGTCAACATATCCGGGAACGTATTTATGTCCTTCAAAATAAGATATCTTATTAGGAAGTCATGAAATATGAAGCAAAAGTCAATCCTATATTTAGAGACGTTAAACATTGAATGGGGTCAAAGATAACAGGACGGTTAGCAAAAGACAACTTGTGCAAATCTTTAAAAATGTGAACATTTATTTAAATACTAAACAGACTAACGAAAATACAACATTAATCTGGAAACATAGGCTAAGATTTACAATGATCCTCGTTATCCAGCTCCTCGTTAACCCACACACGGTGTGATAGCCTACCATGTCTGGCACCATGTGTTTATCTGCCCCCCTCCCTTCCTCCCCTCTACTACAGATCGTCAGAAATTATGGTGCATTTCCGTTGGCTAGACAAAGTAGTGCTATGCTAGCGTTGAAATAAACTCATATCCTAACCCATAGTAGCAGTACGATGACAATACTGAAATTTTTTTCAGAGTACAGATCATCGCCCATGCGTCGCCCGAGTGGTCTTTCGGCTTTCTCTCATCAAAGTAACTTTCCTATAGTATTTAGACATGTAAACGTCCATGTATGTTCATGAAATTCGACACAGAGATTGTTTGATATGCATAAAATAATACTACGTACACTTTGCTGGTGATCGCGGAAGATAATTCTGGAAAAAAAACCTGATACTGCCTGGTCGGGTTTGGACAATAGGAGCTTTCGGCGGTCGGAATTGGACACAGTGACGCTAGTTGGTAGCGTTCGCGCTTGGGAAGTCAGAGATGGCGTGTTCGATTTTCGGTGAAGGATGAACACGGTCCGGAAAACTCTGACGGAACTTGCAAGATCGCGTTCGTTGCATACCCGTCACACAAGCAACATCTAAACTATCGAAAACTATTACTCTAAAATATTAAACAACTATACTAATAACTAATATCCTACTGTAGCACTATATCAAACTCTATAACCTTTGTCTTCAATATCCACCAACAACTCTGCGAAGAATGACGTTTGTTAGCACAATTTGAATGGGTTGCTCACGAGCCGGCCTGGCTCGTGAGTTACATTTCTAGTTTAAGTGGTGGTTTTAATCAAGCCACCTTGTTTGGTGTGTTACTCTTCTGTACCCATATTAATGGAGAGTTTTCTGCCATACTTGTTGAATAGGCTAATCAAGTTGTGTACTAGTAGTAGTACAGGGGGATATGTTAAAAACTTGTACAAGTATTTGTTTTTCACTCATTGACTCTTGATGTAACTGATAACCCTAACTTGTGGCCAAAATGATTCCTACAGTGTTTATTGATTGACTTAATACTACTGTAAAACTAATATCAGCATAATACAAGTAATCTTTGTCTCCAGTTTCAGTTTCCTGGGTGTCCTCATATCTGAGGACTTCGCTAAATCCCTCAACACCTCTTCCTGAGGACCTCTGCTGGTCCCTCAACACCATCCAACTCAGCTACAGTTCCACGTCCGCCATCATTGCCTTTCCCTCGTCAGCTATCACCATTATCTCCACAACCTTCAATAAATTATACACTTTTGACTGTCTACCAGTGTTCTGATTGTAGCCTAATAATTTAGGTAAATTGGGGTTGGTATGAACAGAAATAATGCTTCTACAAATCCTGAGTGTTCAATATTGGTTATGGGGATTATAATCATATGTCTGGTTGGATTTCTTCTTCCATGAAGTGGCTGTAGGGATAGAGTATCAATTCTAATATTGAGAACCCAAAAATACCAAGATATTACACACTCGAAACTGTAGCAATCTGATAATATATACATTATGGTACTTTAATAGATTATTTTTACATAGGAACATTCACTTGACAAAAAAACATCTAAGGAACAGCCGAAAAGACTAAAGTTTAATCTCTGGCTTGGAACAGTGCATCCACCTGATAGGACTGCTATAAACACTCACTATATAAACATGGGGTACACATCTAACCCCCCCAACTCAAGCCTGGCATGTTCCATCAAAGACGTATCAGCCCAAGAGCATGTCTACTTCTACCTGGAAGAAAATGAAATCAAAACGTACATAATTTCAGCCTGCCTTATGCAACAAAGGTAAATTAAATCAATAATTTATTAATGAAACAGGGGGGTATTCCATCAACGTCGATTAAGGAAAAGCGAGACTTATTTCGCCAAGTCTCACTTACTTTAGCGAGAGTTCCGTTCCATTAAGGTGGCTTATTTTAGTTCAAGCTACGTAACCAAGGTAACTTATACTTCGGAACTAGCCTGCTCCGTGTCAGGCTAAAAGTCAAGCTAAACTAATATGTGTTGCAAAGAATTTCAAACAAGCGGAAACAGAATCTGAAAAGACAGTTCCGTCGAGTAAATTCTTGCGCGCAAAACACTTTAGTCCGTGTTCGGAAACGTAGCCTAAATTAAGACTTTTTGAAGTGCATAGCCACATGAACGATTTACGTGTTTAATTCATTTCCAAAAAATATATAAATTTAAATAAACAAGTTAAGATGATCCAAGATGGCGCCGACGATGGCTGCCTCGGTGGTTCGGTGCGCTGTGTTTTGTCTTGTTTTGTCTGTTAATTCAGTGTTCTGCCAAAATATCCGGGGTTCTCTAACAAGAGAAACACTGCTAAACTTTAGGACCACAACTCCTGCGGATTTATTTCCCACTTTTCTGCTTCCAGCGGCAGAATTAGTGGGAATTATAGTCAAGGCCACCCTCGGCTTTGTGCTAGCAGCGAAGCATCGTAGGAGAGGTAAGCGTGCCGGAGCCCTGGTGCGACTCCGCAGGCGCGGAACACGCACAGCGTTACCGGGGATATTTCTCTCCAACGTGCGTTCGCTGAGCAACAAACTGGACGAACTTCAGCTACTGGGGTGGAAAAACAGAGACTTTCATTCATCTTCCGTTTTGTGCTTCACGGAGACATGGCTGAGTGAACTGATCCCGGACTCTGCGCTACAGCTAGCAGGTATTTTTATTAACAGTGGCTGGTGTGAAGATGTGACAGTGATCCTGCAGCACTGTTCTCCTGATCTGGAATCATTTTTTATAAACTGTAAACCTTTTTACTCGCCACGTGAGTTTGCTTCATTCATACTGGTCGGCGTTTACATGCCGCCTCAGGCTAGCGCCAATGAGGCTCAACGTGTGCTCGCTAGCCAGATATTGTGTGTGGAGCATGAAAATCCGGATTCCTTGGTTATTGTGCTAGGCGACTTTAACAAAGGCAATATCACTCAAGAACTCCCCAAGTACAGACAATTCATCAAATGTCCTACCAGAGAAGGGAACACTTTGGATCACTGCTACTCTACAATCAGTAAAGCATACCATGCGGTCCCCCGTGCAGCACTGGGTCACTCAGACCACGTCATGGTCCACCTGATTCCTGCATACAGGCAGAAGCTAAAGCGCTGTAAGCCTGTTGTGAGGACATCGAAACAGTGGACCAGTGAGGCTATGGAGGATCTGCGGGCGTGCTTGGACTGCACCGACTGGGATATGTTCATGACTGCCTCCAATAGTTTGGATGAGCTCACAGAGGCTGTGACGTCATACATCAGCTTCTGTGAGGACTGCTGTATACCGACACGCACCAGGGTGAGCTACAACAACGACAAACCCTGGTTTACAGCTAAACTCAGAAGGCTGAGGCTGGACAAAGAGGACGCTTTTAGGAGTGGGGACAAGGACAGATTCAAGGAGTCGAAGAACAGGTTTAGCAAGGCTGTGAGGGAGGCTAAACGACTGTACTCAGAGAGGCTGAAGCGTCAGTTCTCTGCTAACGACTCTGCTTCTGTCTGGAGAGGGCTCAGGCAGATCACCAACTACAAGCCCAGAGCCCCCCACTCCACTAACGACTCACGCCTGGCCAACGACCTGAACGAGTTCTACTGTCGCTTTGAAAGACAATTGGAATCCCCTGAACTATCCCTTCCCTCCCCCCCCCTTCCCACCAACTCTGTGACGTCACTCTCCATTCAGGAAGGTGAAGTAAACAGACTTTTCAAGAGGCAGAACCCACGCAAAGCAGCTGGGCCGGACGCTGTCTCCCCTGCCACCCTTAAGAACTGTGCTGACCAGCTGTCTCCGGTGTTCACCTACATCTTTAACACCTCCCTGGAGACATGCCATGTGCCAGCCTGTCTCAAGGCCTCCACCATCATCCCTGTGCCCAAAAAGCCCAGGCCAACTGGACATAATGACTACAGACCTGTCGCCCTGACCTCTGTGGTAATGAAGTCTTTTGAGCGCCTAGTGCTGGCACACCTCAAATCAATCACAGACCCCCTTCTGGACCCCATGCAGTTTGCCTACAGAGCCAACAGGTCTGTGGACGATGCAGTTAACATGGCCCTCCACTTCACCCTACAGCACCTGGACTCCCCAGCATCCTACGCCAGGATCCTGTTTGTGGACTTCAGCTCTGCCTTCAACACCATCATCCCCGCCCTGCTTCAGGACAAGCTCTCCCAGCTGAACGTGCCTGATTCCACCTGCTGGTGGATCACAGACTTCCTGTCTGACAGGAAGCAGTGCGTTAAGCTGGGAACACAAGTCTCTGACTCCCGGTCCATCAGCACCGGATCTCCTCAGGGCTGCGTCCTTTCTCCTCTGCTCTTCTCCCTGTACACGAACAGTTGCACCTCCAGTCATCCATCCGTCAAACTCCTGAAGTTTGCGGACGACACCACCCTTATTGGGCTCATCTCTGGTGGAGACGAGTCTGATTATAGGTGGGAAGCGGCCAACCTGGTGACCTGGTGCAGCCAGAACAACCTAGAGCTCAATGCTCTTAAGACAGTGGAGATGGTTGTGGACTTCAGGAAGAATACAGCCCCACTCACCCCCATCACCCTGGGTGACTCCCCAGTCAACACTGTGGAGTCCTTCCGCTTCCTGGGCACTATCCTCTCCCAGGACCTCAAGTGGGAACTGAACATCAGCTCCCTCACAAAGAAAGCACAACAGAGGATGTACTTCCTGCGGCAGCTGAAGAAATTCAACCTGCCAAAGACGATGATGGTGCACTTCTACACAGCCATCATTGAGTCCATCCTCACCTCCTCCATCACCATCTGGTACGCTGCTGCCACTGCCAAGGACAAGAGCAGACTGCAGCGTATCATCCGCACTGCGGAGAAGGTGATTGGCTGCAATCTGCCTACCCTCGAGGACCTAAACACCTCGAGGACCCTGAGGCGAGCGAGGAAGATTGTGGCCGACTCCTCCCACCCTGGACACTCCCTGTTTCAGTCACTCCCCTCCGGCAGAAGGCTGCGGTCCATCAGGACCAACACCTCTCGACACAAAAACAGTTTCTTCCCTTCTGCTGTTGGCCTCTTCAACAAGGCCAAGGGTTCACACTGACTTAATGACTTTACTTTAATGACTCTAATATTCTGCACTACATTACTGCATCTTGTACATTTGTATTTTTTGTCATATTTGTATTTTTTGTATTTTTATATTGTAAATTAGGCAACTTATATTTTATTGTATATTTTATTTTAAATATAATTCCACTTTAGTATAGATAGTATAGTTATATAGTATAGATATTTAGTATAGACAGTCCACATATTTAAATTTAAGGATACTATATGTTTATTGTATGCACCTTCCTGCCAAAGCAAATTCCTTGACTGTGCAAACTTTCATGGCCAATAAATCCCTTTCTGATTTCTGATTTCTGATTCTGAAGAAATAATGTCACTTTAACAGTTTTCAAAAGCCATTGGTTAAGTGACATAAAATAAGGCCTTTAGAAACTAAACAGAGCGTCTAGACAAGTTACAATCGCTTATGGCGTATCTGTTCTTTGACAACCCTTTTATTTGTTATCTTAATAAATGCGTGCGGCAGTTATTTTGAAGTAGGCCTAATTGATTAGGCCTAATTGTGTTCAAGATGTGAAGACAAAAACATTATTAGCCCACATCAAGTTCAATTAACCATGGCCTTCTTCAGTGTTTTGAATTTCATCCTACAATTTTCAATTGCTGCCACGTTCTTTTTTGGGTTATATTCTCAATCTCGTGTTGAGAATATCGGCCATAGGCCAGCCTACTGTCAGAACGGTTTCAAACAGCTCATCAAATTACGCTAATTATCAGTGAATCACTGAATGCATATATGTTAATTTGGTATGTCTACAATTTACGCTTTTTAACGGTCGTAATGGTTTGACAAGTTTTCTCCCATGTCATGTTAATTGCGGCAACCCTTTTTTGGGACAACTCCCAAAAAACTCAAAAGAACAATTTACGCTGCTGAAACAACACCACTCTGCTGGTTTACGCTTTGCTTTTTGCGACATAACTCCTCTTTTCGACGATCGCCTTATCTGGGCTGCACAGTCTAAGCTTATTGAGGTCTAGCTTGAGTTAGCGTTGCCTGTTAGTGGAACGGAACGTTAGTGGAACGGTTTGAGGCTTAAGTCTGAGTTGACGTTTACCCAAGTGAGACTTATTCGTTTTAGCGAGACTTGCGTTAGCGACGTTGATGGAATACCCCCCTGGTCTGTTTAATAAATGAACGTTATTTTTACAGGTTTTGTGACAATAATAATCAATATAAATTCATAAGTAAAAACATGGAGGGGGAGGAAGCAATTGTGTAATTTTCCATTTTAAACTTCAAAACTGTACAAATACCTGTTATTGTTGAACAGAGGCCCTTTGCTTAACTGAGCTCACTATTGTCATGTTTAAGACTCAAATATGTGATACTCTTTAGATCCTCTTAATGGCACGTTTGACATGACTGCATAGTCTGGCTATTGCTTGTGTCTCTCTCACCCTGTGGGCTGTAATGTCGATGTTAGGCCTAAAAAGGGTGGGATCACAAGGGAAACATTAAACAATAAACACAAAACATCATACATTTATTAATTTAGCAGACGCTTTTATCCAAAGCGACTTCCAGGAGAGAGCTTTACAAAGTGCATAGGTCACTGATAATAACAACAAGATAGCCCCAAAACACTGCGGTCAGCCAAACATGAAGCATACATTGTGAACAACCAAAAATAAGTGCCAAGAGGTCAGAGATCTCTGCCTCGGACAGGGGAGAGAGAATTTAGAGACATTTAGTTGGGTCAGTCATGGAGGGTGAGAGGGTAGGAAAGGTGGGTTTAGGGAACCGACTGCTAATGTCGCCGACTTTGTTCTCAAAGAAGGAGGAGAAGAAAAAAGTTTGTGGGGGTTTAAAGCAGAGTTGATTTTGTTCAGAAAGTAGAGGGTTTTAGCACCAGTTATGCAAGAAGAGAAGGATTTAAGGAGGGAGTGATACTTATCAAGGTCCAGACCATCTTTGGACTTGTGCGATCTCCTCTCAGCAGCCCGAAGGTTGGACCGTTCTTCACAAATAACATCCGTAAGCCACGGGCAGGAGGGAGAAGATCGTGCAGGCCTGGTTGACAGGGGACAGAGAGTCGAGAGGTGCAGGTAAAGTGGTTAACAGGGTGTCGGTGGCAGTGTTATTGGGTTGGGACGAGAACTCTGCAATGGGAGGGAGGGAGGATGTTACAATAGAGGAGAAATGGGAGGGAGACAGGGAGCAGAGGTTGCGCCGGAAAGTTACGAGAGGAGAGTAGGTAGGAGGAGTTGGAGGGAGAGAGAATTGGATAAAGTAGTGATCAGAATTGTGCAGTGGGGTTACAGAGGTTAAGTCAGTGATACAATTAAGGGTCAGGATGAGGTCTAGCTGTTTTCCTGCCTTGTGGGTCGCCGGTGTGCTCAGCAGCGTCAGGTCAAATGAGGTCAGGAGAGACAAGAAGTCGACAGCCTGCGTTCCTTGGAGGTGGATGTTGAAGTCCCCAAGGACTATCAGGGGGGTTCCATCATCCGGGAGGACGTTGAGGAGCATGTCGAGCTCCTCCACTAAGTCAGCTAACGGCCCTGGTGGGCGATAAAGAACAATTAAGCATGCTTTGATAGGATCAGTTAGCATCACATAGTGGTGTTCAAATGATTAAGCAGTAACAAAGAGTGGTGTGGATGTGTATTTAATATGTGGGGAAAGAAGCAACCCTGTCCCACCACCCTGCCCGGTTGAGCGGGGTGAGTGAGTGAAGGAGTGGTTGACAGAGAGAGCAGCTGGAGTAGCAGTGTTCTCTGGGCAGTTCCATGTCTCTGTCAGCGCACGGGCATGAAGAGAAGCATTGGATGCAAACGCCGGGATGAAGTCTGCCTTGTTCACAGCAGACTGGCAGTTCCAGAGCCCTGTAGAAAGAGAGGGCAGGTGGAGAAGATCTGGATAAGTAGCTAAGATTAGAGGTGGAACGTATATACTTTGTATGCTAATGCGCAGATACAACGCCCCCAATTACCGTCCAACAAAAGGTGAGTCGAGTACCCTGACTACCCTGAAACCGAAAATGACTCACTGGCTAGCTACTCTTTGACCAGTTTAAACTGGTTATCTAACTTCTGTCCCTTTAGCTCTACCTATGAGACTAAGTTTTAGCTAAACGCAATATAAACAACAGCCCGATTACTCGCAGTCAATGCGGCGGTCTTGATGTTCACCTCAGCAGGACACATCATCATCCAGGCAAAAGACTAACAGCTATAATGCAAACCTTTTAACATAAATGTTTTAAACAGTATTATTATATTTACCGATAGGTTATCAAGGTTCAAAATAGTGAAAGACCAAGATGCACCGCTATGCTAATTTCCCCTATCTTAAACACTATAGACCACTTTCAAACCTACGTCACACGACTGTCAAGCTGGCTCAACTGCGCATGTGGGTTGCAAAAGACGAATTTCTCCCGGGTATAATACACTTGGAGTGTCGATCAGGTCATCATATCTGTTCACTGGATTACAGGGCTTGACATTAACTTTTTGAGGCACTTGTCCTTTGGACGGGGACATTTACATTTCACTTGTCAATGCACAAAAGTCACTTGACCCCCATAGCTTTAAATAGCCTGACCAAGTGATCGGGCAAAACTAGCCTGGCTAACGGAGGTCGCTTTCTCAGGAAAATAAGTAATGAAACAGGCTCGGTTAAAGAAATTCAATATGCTGGCTATCTTCAGTAGGCTCGTATCTACGTTAGGCAGTCCTCTCTGACGTTTCTGGAGTGAAATACAACACACTTGTGCACACTGCCAGTGAGCGACGAGTCTGACTGAGGCTAATGGGGACGCAGTCTAATTGCCAGTTTAAACAAATCACAAAAATAATCGGACCAGCTGGCTAAAAGCAGAATTCCCATAGCCTATCTCTTGAAAGTGTCGGGTTATTCTTATAATAAGGCTCGTAC
>CAEFZP010005065.1:0-35490 GCA_903064625.1 Mallotus villosus
GCAAAAGACGGCCTACAACTGAGGCCCGTGAAGACTCACGGTGAAGTCAGACATCTGGCGCGTTATATTGATGCTGAAAGGTATGCGTACACGCTATTAGACCATGTAATTACAGTATCTCACAAACCCCTCACGAGTTTTGTAAATATTGTGTAACCCTATTCCTCCTCAACTACCTTCTCTGAAAGGGGAGTTGGTGCTCGAAAGGACTGCCTGCTGAGGGGGGTCCACATTCAAATAATGACAACTCCACAGGGTCGATGTAGGTGCGGGACTATAGTTCTGACAACCCCATGTCAGGTTCTATTTATCACCCGGATATTCTCCGAATATGTGGAGGGCGTTCTGGAGACATCCTGTGTGGACCACGACCAGACTGGTGGTGTCACCTCATGTATCTGGACATCTCCAGGTGATCCCTTGTTTGTGTGTTGAGACCATGCGTACACACACACTGTAGAACATGCCAGGACGTAGAAACTTTCTCAGGATTGAAAACATTTTGAAGCACACAAAAAGGAAGGAAGACATCAACGTGAAAAATTGTAGTTAATTTACAGTTTATATTGTTATTGCATGTATGGATAGTAAAGTAGCCAGCTCGTAGCACGCTAAGTCCTGGTGTCAAACTGAGCAGGTCAACAGACAACATCCTACGTTTTATGACACTTCTAGTCATGTTTCACTGACACGTGTCACATAATCATGTGTTCACCTTGATAGTTCCATCTTCCTCACATTAGGGTTCTTTGATTAATGTAGTCTGTGATCTGGCCATGTTTGGTGGCAAATATATGTGTTGTCTCACACAGAAAACGATACTCATCTCCCAGAACCCTTTTCAAGTAGTATCCTAGAAATGTTGAAAATAGCAAAGTGTGTGCGTGGCGTTGCGTGTGAACATGCATCTGTCCCTGTTTATTATCTCTGCGTGTTTATGTGTGTGTCACTGTGTGTGTGTAGGTCTCATACCAACCGTCCGTGGAAGTGGGACTAACGTGGAACCCTCACCTGTTCTGTAAGCAGCTGAAAAGCTCTCCCTGAGGAGAGCCTAGTGATTTGGACCCTCACTACCGTCGGCAACAACATCAGGGCGGGTTCTCTAGTGCCCGAGGTAAACACACACTGCATATGCATGTACACACACTACGTACGCACACCGCACGGACCTCCGTACACAGGAAGTCAGAAGTTTATATAAAGCTATCACATTTCTCGCATTATGTTGAATTCATCAACACAGGAAGACCCCCGTTTGTACTGGCAGTTCAATATGACCTTGATTGATCAATTAATTCCATTTTAATTGATTCATGTTTTATCCAAGGAACGAATGAATCGATAAACAATTATAAGTCCATTTAATGGCATTACACTATGTATAAGCCACCTCTATCATCAGTATCTGATTGTTTGACCACTCATGCTGCGCATTGTTATTTCAGTCAGACAATCACGTATAGATTTGAGCATTTATTGTTACATGACATGGACATGTAGATTTAACTTTGGGCGGAGTGGATGATCTAAGGGAGTACTCCCTGCATGCCTCCTCGATGCAACACATACATACATGACATATGAGGCAGGGAGCAATAGAATATAATCCCCTTGATGGATAGAACATACAGACAGCATGGGGGAGAAGGGATGGTGGAGAGTGGCAGCATCAGTGATCATAAACGACCGGGGTGAGTGTGTGCGTATCCGCGCGTCTTTTAAAGCCGCCTTATTGGACGCGCCCAATGAATATGCGCTGCTAATATGGGTGTAGTGGGCGGAGCAAGAAAGGTGGAGTAAGACGCCTTACGTCCCTTGATGATGCGTGCTGCCCGATTGCCCTGCCTGACTAGCTGCGCTTATTCCTATATATAATTGATATTCAAATTGTTATTTAAATACATTAAATTGTATTCTTAGATTGTTTAGTTCTTAGAAATAGTTAAACTTTTGTACTTTTACTTAATTTAAGATTGTGTAAGATTGTGATTTGTATACATACATGGCGAATAAACCTGATTCTGATTAAGGAATCAAATCATCAATATAGGGTCATATTGAACATTGAATATTGAATCTTCCTGGCTCTTCCTTGGCATGGTCATATTGAACCCTGACCCTTGACCTCCAAACCCGCAGATAGCCCATATGGGCTCAACGCTGCGTGAGGACATTGTGGAGGCGAATTCCCTCTCACGCAGCGTGGCAAGTGGGTTTGGGCTGAACGTGTTGGACTTCTACGACCATTTCCGCTCCCAGCTGCAGCACCGCAGAAAAGACAATGTACATTGGAACGCCCAGGCACACCGCCAAATCAGCACGCTGCTGCTGCATCACACTGCACAGCCTGGGGTGTGGCCCTGCCAGGCACGCAAACTGCGCTGGGTCAGTCACACACACACACACAGGGTTAGGCACACATACGCAGGGTTAATCACACATACTCACACCACACCAGCCTGCTTCAGTTACACACACGTGCATGCACACCAACACACCACATCCCAACACATACAGTATACGCACACAAAGACACACACCTCACATGCACATCACACACACTTACAGCTAGCCTGACTAAAGTGGCATGTATTTCTGTCTCTAGATCTCCAGGATGGCCTCAATCAGAAGCCGGTCTGTGAGAGCCACACCATGACCTCTGGTGAGAGCCACACCATGACCTCTGGTGAGTGGTCCTGCTGTGTGTGTGACTACACCCTCCTATCCACCCCTCCATGCTACCTACCTCCACGTACTGGTGTGTTGTGTGTTGACCTTGGTCATATGTTGTGATATGACCCTTTCACACACTTCCTGTGTAGTGACTTTGGGAATTGGAAAGACCACACGTAAACCTCTAAAAATCATAACACAAGAAGCGCAGAGCCGGTTTTCTCTACTTATAGCGCGGATGGGGGTCAAATCGACTTACGCTTATTGATCGCTAGATGGCGCTTCTTGCACGGAGCAAAGGCACGGAAAATGGACGTGCCTTTGTCAATCTGTCATTCATTTTAGTGTTGATAGTGAGTGATCATTTAATTAGAGCGTTTGTTGTCTAGCCCTTCAATCTTTTAGCAAAATGTCATTTATTGGCTAAAGGATGTCAAACATGTTGCGGGTTAGACTTCAGTTGGTCTATAGTATCCCAACATTATCAACATTTCAAGATTGCGTTGTGGTCCACAGTCTTAATTATAAACACACAGCAACATCATAAAAATTAATTATACGGGAAAATTAGCCCTAGTTCTTCATTTATTGTCAGGACATGGTCCAAGTATTGCAAACATTTGAGCCATGTGTAATTAGTAATTAGGAAATTCTAGGCTATAGGCTTACATAATGTTAGCCTACATGTTGATGCTTATAAGTTCAATTGAATAGGCTATAGCCTATTATATGTAACAACTTTCAGAATGACAAGATATGCAGTGTAGCCTACATTACATTCATCGACATTGGAAATATCATACTAGTTGAGAATGTCTATTGTGGTTTTATGTAGGCTATTACTGTAACATTGGGACTCCAGTTCCAAGTGTGGATGGCGGGTTTCGCAAGGGCGGTAGCGCATATAAAACAAAAGTTGCTTCAAGTAGGGGGCTTATCTACTACAACCAGCCTGACAGATCATTTTGAATAGCCTAAGCCTATATGTTTTGTTTCCCTTTACTTCTACGGACTAAATATAATTAAATAGGCTAACCTTTATGGAACGCCGATTTAGTCCAAATTAAATAAATAAATAGATCTGTAAATAAATATATAAATACATAAATATATAAATATGGCTATGAAATAAAGCCAAAAATTTAAAAAGATGGCAATAAATATATAAATACAAATGTATTATAAATGTATTTATTTCAAAATGACGTTTTTGTAAAGACAACATTTATTTATTTAATGGGACTTTTATTTCCTAATGCCACATTTATTTATTTTTTTAGACTTTTACTCTCCACATTTATTTCCACATATATTACCACACCACATTTATTTCCACTCCACATTTATTTCCACTCCACACGTGGTTATTATTAAATAAATAAATGTTGTCTTTACAAAAACATCATTTTAAATAAATTAATTTATTATTTATATATTTATTGCCATCTTTTTAAATGTTAGGCTTTATTTCATAGCCAAATTTATATATTTATGTATTTATATATTTATTTACAGATCTATTTATTTATTTAATTTGGACTAAATCGGCGTTCCATAAACCTTGGGTATTGCATTGTGCACAATATTGATTTCCTTCTCAATTTGTTGTGCTGATAAGCCGTGAATGCATCTTTCAGGCTGTTTGAAAGGTGCGACCCCCATCCACCCTTCTATGATTGATCGGTGAAACAATGATTGCTTAGAGTATGGATTTCCGGCAAAATTTGTATTGCATCTCTTCGTTCATGTTGCACTCTTTGACCACCTAATTTTGAGTCTTCTGTCTGTGTTTCTAATTAACTTAAGCAAAATAAGTTATTCCAACTCATGGGCCATCTCCTCCTCTTCATACAATTAGACAACTAGTTGTCTCCAACGCAAACGTTTTCTTTTTTTGTCTTCCCAACATAGGTAGGTAACTAAATAGCTACTAGCTACCCAGCTGTATCAGGGGAACAATCATTGTTTTATAATTTAATCTTTAATTCTTCTACTTTGAACTTTAATGCAATCATTGTTTCGGTTACCAATCGTTTCCTGCACGGCAAGTGAACAAGCCTCAATTTTGCGCGACAGCGCTGTGTAGTGCAAAATATGCAAAGGCTGTTAAAGGACTGAAATTTATTGTGTCTATTCCAATAGGCCTATGTTATGCTAGTATTCAATGACACAAGTCTGTGTTCTAGAAAGAGTGGTCTGGAGTCGCAGAGGTCCGATAATATCAGCTTTAATGCAGCAGTTGGAAATCAACAAGTACAGAGCTCTTGGGTTGTCTACGTTTCCCTACCCGCAACAGTGTTGGGGCTGGTTCACGAAGTCCAACTGGCTATCTCTCCCTGCCCCAGCATATATTATACAGTGCAGTAAGATAAAAACATGAAAAGAGGGTTGAGCTTTCTCATGCATCAGGGAGTTGTTCTTGCTGGCGCGTCCCACCTGCTCGGGTGCAGTCTCAGCCCGGTTTCAAGGTTGCTTCTGAAATGGAGAAATTAAGATACAAAATAATAGCCTGTTTCCCACAGACTCGTCTGAGACACAATGTTTAAGCCTGAGCACACTTCTAAGTTCATAAGATATAACTTTAATAAGCATAATATTCTTTACTATCTACATAACAAGGCCGCAAAACTATAAATGCTGAGCACGTCTCTGCACACCTACACATTAAGAACGCAGACCCGTGAGGATAAAGATCACATTATAAAATCACATAAAAAATTACTATAATGATATACTGTGTACATTTTGACCTGACCACTTCTGACTTTTGGTTTAATCTCTCTCTGACATCCCTTTTCCCCTCCCTCCCTCCCTCCCTTTTGATCTGTATCTCCTCTCCAGGTTTGGTAGCCCTCAGGCCATCTCCAGCCCATAAGCACAACAAGAAGCACATAATTATTAAGAATACAAAAGCCAAATTGAAATGGAAAAGTCAATTTAGTTTGGAATCCAGGAGGAAATACTGCATGTACACCAAGTACACCAAGCGGAACTAGCCCAGCTCCTAGTTCTTCGCTGTAGTAAAGTATCTATGTATATATATATATATATTCAGGATATATATTTTATTTTAACCAAACCACCTTCGTTGAAGTTAAATGTATCAAATTGTTTATTGTTAATTTGTTTAAATGGCGGGTTTTTTTCTTGTGTGTGCCGAATGTTCTAATCATGTTAACTCCAGAATTGTGTGTGTGTATGTGTAAAACACAGTTTTAAGCTTTTACACAAGTTTTCACATTTTATGCCTTGGGTGCTTTTGTTGTCTACCTTGAGGGAAAGGTTTAGTTCTAGTTAGCAACCTTGTACCTCAGTCAAAGCAAGAATGGTATCCTTGTACAACTATAGGATATCTAGTGAGGGAACTTCTATTCAGGAATGTAGAAAGTATATTTAAATAAAAAATCTCAATCTAATTTATGGTAAGGATGAAGATGGCTATGTAGAGGTGCCCCATCATCCTTGGCAGGTTGAACTTCTTCAGCTGCCACAGGAAGTACATCCTCTTGATGAAGAAAGTGTTTTGTCCGTCTCTTAACAGAGTGACTAATTGGGTGTGCTTTGCCTTTGGCAAGAGTAGGCTGCCGCTGGTAAAACGATGAGCAAATCACCAGCCAGTCGCTGGTGGGCCGCTGCTGGCCCGTCGGTCACATGCTAGCTGGGTAGTATTGGTTTATTGCGATACCCTTTAGCCCCATAAGGGATAATCTTCCAGGGTTTGAACAATTAACAAGTACACACATGCAGACATATATATACAGATTACACATCAAAGAAACATAGTCATACATAATCATCACATCAATTATACAGTTAAAAAATTATTCCCATAACTATTCATCTAGCTTGCGAACAAATGGTGAATTGCCTTTTTGAAGTTTGCGAGACTGGACAGAGATCTGATGTTTGGTGGTGGAGTGTTCCAAAAATGTACGGCACGGTAGAGAAAGGTTCTCTTTTTGGAATTTGTTTTTGGCTTAGGTAGTTTGAAACTGTAGGAATCGGATAATCTTGTTGAATATTTGTGGGTTGAATTGATGGGAACAATGGAACTATAAATGTTTTGGGGCACATAACTGACAAGTATCCTAAATAACATATTCAACATGCTGATGGCGAATCTATCTCTTACCATGGGCCAATCCAGATCTAGATGCATTTGTTTAACAGGCGCGTCTAGTGAGCATTTCATCAACAATCTGCAGGCTCTGTTCTGTACTACTTGGAGCTTACGAGTGTTTGACTCAGACATGTTTGCTAGAGCTGGTAAACAGTACTGTGCTACTGATAATACAAGTGCACATACAACAACCTTACAGACTTCATAAGACATGGCCCATGTGTGCCTTCTCACAAGGGCGATGTTCCTTGCTTGTTTAGCAACAATATGATTGACATGCAAATTCCATGTAAGTGACTGGTCCATGTGTAACCCCAGCAAAACTGTCTCTCTCACCTGTTGAATACTTTCAGTTTCAGTTCCTATAACCAAATTCAGTGAGGTGGAAGGAAGAAGAGACAATTTTCAAGGAGATCCAAAAGCATGCACTTAGTCTTCAAAACATTCATCACGAGTTTTGTTGTTTTTTACCCATTCTAAAATCTTATTGAGGTCAGGGCTGCAAAACAGCATCAATCTCAGCTATGGATTTAGCAGCTTTATACATATTATTATAATTATTATTATAAACTTTATTTCGAACACTTATTAGGTCCATAGATTACAAAACAACATACAAACATATGATAAAAACACGAGGTACATCATTTTCTGAGGATCTCAGACGCCAGTGAGTCCACATATTTGAAAAGTAACGTATTGAGCTTAGTGCTGGATTGGTTAGTACCAGGATGATACTGTTCATAGTGGTCGTAAATCTGCACATGCAGCTGTACATGAGTCTGCGCAGCACTGCAGGGCAGGTGGGCACATCCGCATTGACAAACATTTGGCTTGCACTGCTCCATCGCGGTATCCTTAGCAGCATCCGCAAGCCATTATTATAGGCAACATTTTTATTTTTCATTCTTTTTGTAGCACAGGTGGGCAGTATACATAGGGGTACAGTATGCTTTGAACAGTTTGGTCTTAACTGGTGGTGAGCATGCACCAAACTTTCGGATCAGCATATTGGCTTGTCCATAGAGCATTCGACATTGTCTATTTATGTCTCTGTCATCAGACAGGTCAGCACAGATGTAATGTCCCAGATATTTACAATCATCGATGACATTTAGTTTGTTTCCAGACAAGAAGAAGTCAGGGGAAGAGAGTTTAGAGTCATCATTTAAAAGTATTGACAAATCGTCCATATAAACATTAAACAGAGATGGAGACATTGGGCCTCATTCTCGAACGCAGTTAAGAAGAATTTAAGAAGTAATTTGGATTAATTGGATTTAGGAAAAAATGTGGCATTCATGAAAGTTTTCCTATCTGGGATTTGTTCATAATTTGTTCTTAACTTCAGAAGACTTTCCGAACTCGAAATAGCAGTCGTAAATCGGCCAGAGTTGTCTCAAATGCGATTCCTTAAAAAAACACAAGGGGAATCGCATTTGTGTTAATGAATTTGTGAGAAATCGTTGGTGATTGCGTTCACATCAACTCTACAGACATCCGCGGATTAAAATAATTATAATAATTTACCTTGCTATGTATGCACACTGTTAGATCAAGTGGAGAACCATTCCACTGCTCATCTTACTGGTGTGATGTTATATAGGCTATGACAAATAAAACCTTTAACTTGCACTTGGACTTGAAATCATATATATTCAACCAGGCCATCCAATTTTTTCCTAAATCCAATTAAGAAGAAATTAGCCTACTTCTTAAATTCTTCTTAACTGCGTTCGAGAATGAGGCCCAATGCATCTAATGTAGGTACACAAGTTAAGGGGAGACACCCCATTGAATAGGAATAACATATCAACATGACACTACATAAAAGTAGCCTACCCGTAGCGAAATAACGCAACGCTATGCATTGCATATGCAAATTCTAAGCATTGCTAGTCTATGTACTTTTAGTAGCCTATAGTTAGATGTCATATTTTTTTTTAGGATTCCTATATGTTTAATGTAGCCTACGCATCTTCCTGCCAAAGCAAATTGCTTGTCTGTGAAAACTTTCATGGCGATTAAAACCCTTTCTAAATTCTGATGTTCTGGCTGTCCTGAGCGCACCTCTCAATATCCGCGCACCAAGCTCCACATCTTCTATGAACCGGTTGATCTCTGACCTCCAACTATAACCTGCTCCCGACCAGGTTAGGCGTTCAGCATGTGTTACCATGGCGATCTACCCCGGTAACAAGTGATCCATCGTCGTGATACAGAAAACCCTGGGTTGAACCTGAAGTTACCTCGCTAACGCCAAATCTTGATTGGTAGTACCATAGAGATAGGCCTATATATAAACATTGTGTGTTTAAATATATCTATGGGTAGTACAGGCCCCTGCTCCCGAGCAGGTTTAAGTTTACGGGCCTGTTGCTATGACAGCAAGTCCAGGATGAGCTTCGAAGAACCGAACAATCCAAGATAATGACAATCGTCAACAATCAAATCCAGCTAACTGAGTTAGCGACGTACGGAGAACGGGCCCCATGTCTCTAGGTCTCTGCTATTATTAGCCATAAACTGCAAATGTATGAGTGACAATGACAAATAACTTAAATTGTGCTGTAATAATAAACATTTTAATCGATGGTCTTTCGTAGGCTATAGGCCTAAGCTTTGTTAAAACGTAGGCTAATTATCCTATAGGGCAGGGTTCTCCAATCCTGGTCCTCGAGGGCCGCTGTCCTGCATGTTTTAGATGTTTCCCTGCTCTAGCACACCTGATTCAAATGAACGGGTCGTTATCAGCTCTGTGGAAGCCGGGTAACGACCATTCATTTGAAACAGGTGTGTTGGAGAAGGGAAACATCTAAAACATGCAGGACAGCGGCCCTCGGGGACCAGGATTGGAGAACCCTGCTATAGGTGTGGCACTAGCAATCTTCCCTCATATCTAATGGCAATTAGAAAGACGCATCTATTAAATAATTTGATTGCTGCGTTGTTTCAAAAGCTTTAGGCCTATATTACATTTCGATGCACTGCAGCAGTTGTTTTGCTCACAGCCATGCCCATACATTCGGTTATAATCTTGTATCTACTAATATAATAAATTGAGAACAATAAAACATACTAAATAGCTAGTTTATCTCTTATTACACACGTGTTGCACGTGATACGAGCAGACAAAAATAAACTTCGATGGGTCTTTTAAATTCAGCGCCTTTAGCCAGGGACGCAGATCCTCAAGGAGGATGCAAGGTGCAAAGTATGTCGGTCCAAAACACCTGGACCTCTTCTTTCGATGGTCAAAACAATGATAATACAGGGTCTGATTCCGTTTTCTCCCTCCAGCTGTTATGGCAGGCACGAACTGCACAGTGGGCGCTGCATCTTTATTAGCCTTCAATTAGTACCAGAGCCTGTTTTAAAGACATTCTCTTTTAGGCTGCTGAGAGACCTTTAATATTCCTTATCAATTCTAACGGTGTAAAAAAAAAGAATCGGGAGATTTCCCCAACGGCCGGTCAAACAACGGTTAGTCATATATTACTGTTAGCCAATATAGAGGCTATATATTTTAAATGAAGTAAATAATGTCAAAGAGAAAAGGCACTCATCTAAATATGCACGTGGTTTTGGCTTTAAATAATAAATGTGCTATGTGGCTCAAATGCAATTGCCTTTTTCTGTGGTGTGGTGACAGAGTCCCAGTGGAGGGACTATGACAGGTGCAGCAATGTAACTGTACACAATAGACTCAGACTATATGTTAACAGGTTATTATAGCCTATCGAAATTATTTTGTTGAATTGATTTGCATTATTGAATATAGTTTACTGATTATTGTTATTTTGCAACATCAAAAAGCAGATGCAGAAACAGAGACAAGTAGCCTATGGAAAAATAAAGTAAGGGAGAAAGTGGAGGCAGGGTCAAGGAACAAGATATACAGTACATGTTTATTTCAAATGCCCTCAATCCTAAGACCTAGATATGTTTTTTTAACTTTCATCCTCAACAACCAACAAGCATTTCTAATAAAAAAGTCTGTGTTTCAAAGTCCCGGGCAGTTTTTTCGGTCCCAGTCCGACCCTGCTCACGCCATAGATCAGCAATCTTATCTGGACACCTAACCCCCTCGATATCAATGGAGGGGAGTTCTGTTATTATTTATGATCTTGACCTTCTTCCAGAAGTCAGTAAGATTGTTATTCTACATCTTTCTGGCCAACGAGTCTGCTCTCATTGGTTTTCCATTTTTTTTAATAAAACAAAGTGCATATTTAAATCTAGCATTGGTGAGTTTTTTCTTATCAAGCAACACTTCCTGTCTGGGTCTGCCTGCCTCTGACCAGAGTCTAAAGGCCTCTCTAGCAGCAGCATGTTACTCAGACACAAACTCATTCCAGTATGTTAGGGACCTTACTCTTGTGATTATAAAAGGTTCACTGGAAGCATAAGACATTTGACAATATCATCATACATGGCACAGAGCTTTTCAGCATGAATGTTTATCCTTGCAGTTCATATCCGTGCACATTAAGGCATCCATAGGCAATTCAACATCACTGAGTAAGCTGTCAGCTAATAGAGAATATCTGTGCATATCCTCGTTTTCCATTTTGACCCTACATTCTTCATATGTTCAACAGTAGAGACAGAGCTTAATATAGATGTTCAACACTAGAGACAGAACTTAATATAGATGTTCAACACTAGAGACAGAGCTTCATACAGATGTTCAACACTTGAGACAGAGCTTACAGTTTTTTTCCAATCGCTATGACGGTTTTTTCCATACCTTTAACACGTTTCCTAAACTCTTAACACAGTTAGCACAACATCCGTCTGTGTTGGCTATACAATTAACACATTTCTTGTTGCTTTGACACAAAATGCATAGAGTAAACACAAATTTCAAATGCTTCAACTTCTTTACACACAAGCTCAACAAAGACCAAAACAATCGATTTTTACTGCCCAATTACCATTGCTTTCACACTGTATGCCAAACAGATAACATCATGTTCAAACATAACTTATTGGCTAAAGTCAAAGTGAACAACCGTTCATATTGTGAATTGAAACACAAATATATCCTCTGTATTTTACGTATTCCCATTGCTACTGAGAAAAAGCTGGTTGAAGTTATGCAATACTATAATCACAGTTGATTCCCAACTAGGAAACACTCAGGTGTTTGAGGTTACCTATTTCAATCGCATGGCCATATAGTATACAGTAACGAGACCTC
Organism: Mallotus villosus; assembly: GCA_903064625.1. Classification (NCBI taxonomy): domain Eukaryota; kingdom Metazoa; phylum Chordata; class Actinopteri; order Osmeriformes; family Salangidae; genus Mallotus; species Mallotus villosus. Next base: position 11,997 of record CAEFZP010005065.1, read on the forward strand.
TTTGGGCTAATCTTGTGTGGAAAAGAACATATAGAGCAACACAAGAAAGTAAGAATACAGTAATGCTGCACGAGGGAGAGTACAGTAAGACAAGTCCAGGACAAGGGAGAGGGTTGGACAAGGCAAGGGAGAGAGTGGGGCAGGGAGAGGGGAGAGGAGTTAGAATGTGTGGTGTGCCCTCAGAGAAGGGCCAGGCTAGGGTAATACTGTAAATGGCAGCTATTATCCTGGAAGGCCCCTTGTTGTAAAATTACAATGTCCCTTTAGCTCTTTACTGTAATTGCTCATTTCTTTTTTTCGAAAGACCAAATTAATCCAATAGCATGCAAGACAAGACAATGTGTTTTTTGGAGAGCTAAGGTGATGTTGACATTTTACGTAATCGGGTCTCTTACAGGGATAGTCGCATATTACTGTATTGCAGTATTGTCCTGTTGCAAATGAAGCCTTTACTGCAGCACTTATGTTTCTGTCTTCTTTTGTCAATAGAGTAACGTACATCTATAAGCTACTCTGAGATGGGTCATTCATTTGTGTTCAGAATTTCTGCAGCAAAGAACAAATTGCATTACATAACTAAACCCAACAAAACAAAAATGTAGAGAGGCTTCAAAAGAAACTGCATTGCAAACACATCTATAATACATATGAAGCCAGCCAAGTTCAGTCAGGCAAGACCGATCCCTGCGCACGGGTTAATCGTAGTGTACACTACCCACTTCCCCCCGCTAAGATCACCCTTTCTTTCCTTTCGTCCCTGGTAGGGCGGTCTCTGGGGGTCAGGTCGATTAGCGCATCTGGGGTCCATGGTGATCTCGAGGAGCGCTCTCGCTAAACAGCAATTGCATCACATGATCGTGCCTTTAATACGATTCTCTCTCCCCTGTGTAGTTTGTCCATGCTATCAAGTGCGCACCCTCCACCTCCCCGTCCCACCGTTCCTGTATGATTCTTCGGCTTGTTCTGGTCGTCGGCTGCCCGCCGCCACCGCCACCGGTGTCTGGACTCTGTGAGGGATTCTTCTTCGGGGGCGTTGGGGCAGGCGCCGTTATTTATATACATCGTATGCAAAAGTTTGGGCACCCCTGATATCTCCATTACTTTCATCTATAAAATGTTTGGCGTTTGATGAGGAACTTCTTTGTCATATATATACACATAACGTCATGGACAGTGATATTTTAGCCGTGAAATAAGGTTTATTTGATAAACAGAAATATGCCATACGCATCATAAGAGAATTAGACACTTGCATAAATTTGGGCACCCCAACAGAAAAATCACATTAATATTTAGTAGAAGCCTCCTTTTGCAAAAATAACAGCTTCTAGACGCTTTTTATATCCTCTGATGAGTGTCTGGGATTCTGGATTGAGGTAATTTGGACCATTCTTCCTACAATACATCTCCAGTTTGAGTAAGGTTTGATGGTGCCTAGCGTGGACAGCCCGCTTCAAGTCACCCCATAGATTTTCAATTATATTCAAGTCTGGGGACTGGGATGGCCATTCCAAAACATTGTAGTTGTTTCCTCTGCATAAATGCCTTAGTGGATTTTGGAGCAATGTTTCGGGTCGTTGTCCTGCTGGAACACCCAACTGCGCCGTAACTTTCAGCTTTGTTACAGATTCTTGACATTATTGTCCAGAATTTGCTGGTACTGAGTTGAATCCATACGACCTTCAACTTTAACTAGATTCCCAGTTCCTGCACTAGCCCACACAGCCCCACAGCATGACGGACCCCCCACCAAATTTTACTGTGGGCAGCAAGTGTTTTTCTAGGAATGCTGTGTTCTTTTGCCTCCATGCGTACGCCTCTTGTTTGTGACCGAATAACTCCATCTTTGTCTCATCAGTCCACAGCACTTTGTTCCAAAATGAGCCTGGCTTGTTCAAATGTAGTTTGGCAACCTCAAGCAGCCTTTTTGTGGCGCGTGTGCAGAAAAGGCTTCTTCCGCATCACTCTCCCATACAGCTGTTCTCTGTGCAATGTGCGCTGAATGGTCGAGCAATGCACAGTGACACCATCTGCAGCAAGATGACCTTGCAGCTCTTTGGAGGTGATCTGAGGGTTGTCCTTGACCATTCTGACCATTCTTCGCCTTTGCCTCTTTGTTATTTTTCCTGGCCTGCCACTTCTGGCCTTACAAGACTGTGCATGTTGCCTTCCATTTCCTAATGACATTCCTCACAGTGGAAACTGATAGCTGAAACCTCCGGGATAACTTTTTGTAGCCTTCCCTAAACCATACTGCTGAACAATCTTTGTTTTTAGATCATTTGATAGCTGTTTTGATGCCCCCATTTTGCCACTGTTCAGAGGAGAATCAAAGAGAAGCAAAACTTGCAATTGGCTAACTTAAATACCCTTTCTAATGATTGAATGCACCTTTTTATGTAATTGAAGGCTTAACGAGTTAATCAGACTACTATGTGTTGCAGTTAATCAGCATTTAGTAGGCAGAGGTATTCAAATCAAATAAATGATAAGGGTGCCCAACTTTTGCACAGCCTTTTTTTCACATTTGATTTAATTTCACACAACTAAATACTGCTACAACAACCAAATATCTTTGTCTGGAAAACACCCCAGCACTCAGTGTTAACTAGAAAAGTAATATTACAATATTATATTGATCTTTTTTGGTGAAGACAGGAAATTATCATGCAGCCTCAGAGGGGTGCCTAAACTTTTGCATACGACTGTACATTGTATAAGATAAAATGGCATACAGGCCAAAGTACATGTATTTTTTAACCGTTCGATTTGTGGAATATGAAATCTGACCTTCCTGATATTTGCATTTCCATAGTTTGTTTATCCATGATGATGAGATGGAGACACATGCAAAATATTACGTCAATATAATTTCCATGATGGAAAAAAACGTATCTCATGATATATGTACCCTTCTATCTTTGAGAAGCATTCACTACAAATCTCAGGTACATACCACACTGAGTATTTGAACCATGACCTCCAAAGTGTAGTTGTGATCGTAATGTTTATGCCTGTCAGGATTTACCTGTGGGATCCGACTTGATGGCAATGGATACACAGATATTCTAATAGCTATCAACCCTGCTGTGACTGAGACCCTTTGCTCATTGAACAAATCAGGTAGATGGAATTAATCTTCTAGAATATAAACAGTACAAATACATTTATTTTAGCCTTGGGTCTACTTTAAATGTGGACTTGAGATCAAATCCCTTGACTTTGGCTTGACATACTGTGGACCAGTCTAAGTCTCTGACCCTGATATAACTATTCATTCATTCTTTAGGAAATGGTGTCTGACGCCTCCTCGTATTTATTTCAGTGATGAACAGAAATTGTACTTCAGAATGTGACAATATTAGTACCCCCAAACTGGTCAGGAAACTTTTCCAGAGCAATATTGAAACATATGAAAGGTAAAATATCAGTTTTATTACACACTGTGAAATATTTAATCAACACATACATGATGGATAATGAACAAGCATCTGTGTGCTTTGTGTTTATATTATTCTCTCTTGAAACTTAGGCCATATCATAATAGATGAGCCAACTTATCATATGGGATGATCCTTACACTCTTCAGTATGGGGAATGTGGACTCAGGGTCGCTATATCCCATCTGACCCCCTGATTTCCTGAAAGATGATGAACTCATTAAAATCTATGGACCCAGAGGTACTGTATGCATTTCCTTCAGTTATTGTACCTTAAATAATATGAATGCTGGTTAACAATTAACTGTTGTTTCTAGGTCGGGTCCTTGTACATGAATGGGCACATCTACGATGGGGTGTTTATGATGAATATGATGAGAGAAAAACCTTCTATACAGACAATGCAAACTGGAGGCTACAAGGTAATGTTCATTTATATTGCAAGGCAATTGCATATTAGGAATATGTCATACAAAGTACAGAAAGGACTGAATTAACATTGATTGTGTCTATTAGGTTTATATTTAACCCATCATTTGTCGGTTAGATATTATGATACATCCTTTTCCTGATAATGCCAAAAAGATCAATTAAAACTTAACATAACTTGACTGAATTTAACCTGTATTTAAAGCCACCCGACTACTCATAACACTTTCTACGATACATTTATAGATGTACTAAAGATATTACAGGAGAGTGGCGATCCATCCCCAGTGGAGCCATGTGCACACCGACCAATATCACGGAAGCCGTCCAACTGTTACTTCTTCTCGCATGATCTCAAACGGCCAAAGCATCCGTTATGTATAGTCAGGGTATTGACTCAGTGAGTACAATCTATCTGATGAATTACAATTCCAGGTTGTACAGCATATGAATGCTGTTTCTGATACCGCTGTTTGTATATTCATTGATGTGTCTGTATTTTTCTTAGGACATTCCTTACCGTTTAAATGTATAGATTGAATGACATGCATTGTAATTGATCTTTCTAATTTTAATTTGCAATAGACTCCTATTTGTACTTGTTGTCTCTGCCCAGGTAGTCGAGTTCTGTAATAAAGAAAATCACAACACTAAGGCTCCAAACATGCCAAAACAGGATGTGTGGTGGCCGAAGTGTACAGGAAGTTATATTTTCTTCCAGCGATGGACGCACAAAATATCCTTCCTGTTCTTTACCATGTCCCAGTCCAGAAACCCACATTCTCAGTGGTGCAAAGAAACCAAAGAGTAGTTTGTCTCGTTCTAGATATTTCAGGAAGCATGCGGGTACAGTATGTTGTTATTTATGACAGTAATCAGGGGTTTTTGTGCAGATACAAAGGATGTGAATGTATACACAATGTTTTATTTTCTTAGGGTCAGAGAATTGTAGACAACGTCAAGCCAGCCTCACTTTTCTTGAAGCAATTCTTGCAAGACCAATCCTATGCTGGGATTGTAACCTTTAAATCAACTGCCTCAGTCCTAAAACCATTGACCTTGATTGATAATTTGGAGACCAGAGAAAAGCTGTCTGATTCACTTCCGACCAACGCTGGTGGTGGCACACACAATATGTCAAGGTCTTTATAAAGATTAGAGGTAATTAACAAAGATGATTTAATCAATTTAGATGCAAATGTATCTCTGACTCAATTGCGTCAGTGAACATCCTACTCTATATTTCAGGTTTCTCGTAACACGTGATGGGTTTTCAAATGGAAAAGAAATATTTTCTTAACTGATGGACAGTCTACTATAAATTGCGTAAATTATGCCATCACAAGTGGTGCTACAGTACACACAATTGTTTAGGACCCAGAGGAGATCCAGGTATGAAAGAGATGTCTGAAAAAACAGGTGAGGTATTAGAGCACCCCTTTAAAAGGAATTTACAAGCTTTCAGTCATGTCCATCCTTTTGATTGCACTAAGGATACTTTAATTGTAGAGTTAAAGATTGTTTGTTGTTTAAGTTGATTGATTTTATTATTTAATTGATCATTCCTTCTTCTCTTCATTACATTTGTAGGCGGTAATTCTTCTATGCAGGAGATACTTTGAATCCAATGAGCTTGTGGATGTCTTTGCCTCACTAACAACTTCTGATGGAAATCTGACACACAGACAATCCCGGTTAGCTGACTGTAGTTGCCATAACGATATGTTACAATGTATCTGCTTTTTATTCTGTAATCTGTTTTCACTATTTGCCATCTCTACCCAACAGCTTAAAGCCTTGGATTTACTTTGGTGCGTCTGGCTTGTTCCAGTGGGACTGTGTCAATTGACAGACAATTGGCAACAACACAGCTTTTCTGATCCTCTATCAACTCAGTCCACCACTAACCATCCTTTTACAAAGCCCCTCTGGACAGACATTTGATAAGTTTAAACCTGATCCTGAAGGGAATTCTCTCCATCTTGATATTCAGGAACAGCAGAGGTGTGTGTTAATTACATTCTTTTGAATGTTCATGGAATATATTGTGCTGACAGCAATATACTTTGTACGTGAAACTTCAACAAATTACTTCTACCTGTGTAAAAAGTATGTATTCATTATGGTTGCGGTTGTGGTTGGTTATGTATATAAAAGGTATTGCCAACATGATACATTTGTCACATGACTAGGTTTATGAAGTGTTTACATTTCAATGTCCTATTCGACCCAACAGGAAAATGGACTAACATTACCAACAACGGAACAACACAGACCATGTCCATAACAGTGACCAGTCGTGCGGTCAGTGCAGACGTGCCGCCTGTTACAGTGACGACTCACATGAACCAACAGTCCAGTGACGGGGCCCAACCCATGGTGGTTTTTGCAGAGGTCAGCCAGAATGGACTTCCTGTCATACTAGCAAACGTGAGAGCTACTCTGGAGTCCTGATGCTAGAGACAAACAACATCTGGATTTACTAGATAACGGAGCAGGTGAGTTAGAAAGAGCTACATATCAACCATTTTGTCACTGCCTTCATTATTGGTATACATTTATCACACAAATCTTTTTTTAAGGTGCCGATGCTTTCAGAAATGACGGCATCTATTCCAGATATTTTACAAGAATGAAGGTGGGAATACAACTTGAAAGTGAGAGTACAGAACGGATATGGAAAAGCTAAATTCACGGTGGTGCCATGGACACAGTATTGCCATGTACATACCTGGATATGTGGTTGATGGTATGGCTCCATTATACACATTACGTTTGGACCCTATGGATTTGTGTGTGAATTCATGTGAAGGACTCTGTCCTCTTAAATCTAAGTTCTATGTTGCCAACAAAATCAATTGTATCATAGACCTCACTGATCTCCTTCTTCAGTTAACTGTTTGATGACTGTCCCTTCAGGAAAGGTGCAGCTCAATCCACCAAAGCCCACTGTTGGTGAGGAGGACCTAGTGGCAGATGTTGGAGTCTTCAGCAGGACAGCCATAGGTGAGAGCTTCACTGTGAATCTGCCCTCTGGTGTTCCTACTGCAACAAAATTCCCCCCCAACACCCGTCACAGACCTGAACGCAGAGTTGATGAAGGACAGAGTGCTGCTCACCTGACTGCACCTGGGGAAGACTTGGACCAGGGCACAGTGAGAACTAATGTTTACTCCCACAACATAGCTCCGTTTCTGTTCCTTTCCTGAAACAGAAGTGACTGTACATCACAAGTACCTGCCGTGTGATTTCTCCTCAGCGAGTGAATACGAGATCCGCTACAGTGAGGATCCTGATGTGCTCAGATCCAACTTCGGCACCGCTCATCTAGTCAACTCATCTAACCTGCTACCAAATGAATCTGGATCCTCAGAACAGCTCTCCTTCACTCCCACCAATGGAACGATGAGAAACGGCACCACTCTGTTCTTTGCAGTTAAAGCAGTTGACAATGATACGCTTTCCTCTGAAATCTCCAACCTTGCTCAAGTGACCAAGGTCATTGGTTACATTGAAAGTCCTGGCAATGGTGTAAACATGATAGCAATGTACATATCCATCCCCGTGGTGGTGGTCGGTTTGATTGTAGGTGTGACAATGACTGTACTAAACCAAAACAGAGTCTGCAAATTACAGTCTAACATTGTGCACTCTGCAATGATCGAAAGTATGAGCACTGCATAGAAAACAAAGGAAGATCACATATTTTTAAATACGACGAATCTGTTTTGCAAGCAAGTAAGCTCTGGTATATTGAAAAAGATTCTGATGAAACCAACAATGTTCATTCACTAATATTGATTAATTCCTGAACATTGATACACACTTCCAACACCTTAGTTGGACCTTTCTTTTGGCATTTCTTTGTCTTATTTTAGGTGGAATGATGGTCACACGTATGTGCATGCAATGTAAGGCTTGAGCCATGCATAATGTTAAAATGGCTCAGATTATGCAACCTAATGTTTTTAAACAATTTCCAATAGCTTTGCTACATCTGCATTACATTATTTTTACGCAAGTCAATTATAAATGTGGGTTTCTTTCAAAAACTCAATTTATAAAACGTAATAACGGAAACGTGGTATTTTCTACTTTAGATGGATTGGTGATGAATGTCATAATGTCAACTCTGTCAACTCTCATAATTAAAAATGAATTGTTTTATTTGTCTATTTACGTACATTTGTCTGTGCAATGATTGGTGTTGTGAGTTATTGAGGGTGCATGTGCAAGTGCAAGAGTTTGTGGGAGCACAAACATCTTCGGTACAGTCTCAGAGGCCTGGGATGGAGTCAAATTCCCAGCCTGAAGTATTGTTTCAGTCTCTCCCTCCTATCTATTTTCACAACCAGATATAAAACATTAATAAAACACTCACTCAGCAGTCCTGATTTTGTATTTTCAGACTCTTGCAGGCCACATTTAAATACAGTTATGCAGTGTCACCACTAGGTGACAGGCATGCTCTTCTGTGTTGTCTTCTATGCTTCACTGCAACAGTAACCTCCCTACACTGGGTGTCCTCATAGTTCCAAAAGACTGTTTGATAACAGTCCTCATAGTTCACAAGAGTAATGTTACATCATGTTTGTATGCCTTGAAAGGATGACTTCCAACATCTCACTAAGCTGACTGGTTGTGTGTGTGTGGACAGGCTTTATGACATGTCAATTCTGGTCTCTGTTATGCAGTCACCAGACACATCTTCTTTAGCTCTTCAGCTGATTGCTTTTTTAAACCTGAACTAATCAACTCAAAAAGTTACTTTAATACATTTAATGATAGTGTGATAATCCTGTTCTTAGGGTCAGAAATGCGCAGAAAGCAATGTTTACCAGTGGGTGACTGGAAAAAGACATCCCCACAGAACCCTCATAGAAAACCAGGTTTCTTTGTAACATTGATAATCGGCAAACATGCTGTTTATGAATCAATGCATCAGTATGAGCAGCATGTCTACACAAGTTTCGTGTCGATCGGACCTACGGTTCATGAAAATATTTTTCCTCCTTACAGAGGAATCCAAACAATCTCAAATATAGTTCCAAACACAGAATGTTTGTTAACCGCCAGCATTGTTCTTTTATCCATGAAAATGAGTTGGACAAAAGTGCAGAAGATTTAATTCCGTCATGTAATTATGTAGCATTGAGTGCTTAAAAGACACAGATAAAGATTGCGTTTTGGTTGAAGTCCGGAAACAGGACAATATAGAGATAGGGTCTATATGTGTATTTTAGGCCTACTGTATTAGGATACACACTACGGAGAGTGTCCTGTTCTAACTTGTTCTTTTATATGTGTTACAGGTAAGCTGACAGTAATTAATACTCTATTGTGCAACAGTAGGCCTATTATGTTTCGGTAGAGGTTTACTTTGTACTTTTGAGACATTCTGACATTTTTGAATTTGACTGTGATTAAGAGTGTGAATAGGCTTCCTCGCACAAGGAATGGCGGACGACAATGTGAATAACAGCAAGTAACTTTCATTGCGAGATCAAATGAGAGGAACAGATGAATGATGAACAGATGAAGTGTGAGATGGATGACAGATGAGGAACCGAGTAGATGCTTAAAGAACATGGATTTCCCACATGTATGAGGCTGACCTTAGAAGCACAGTTAACAGGCCTGAAATCACCCCGTTAATATCAGCTATACCTCATTCTCTCAGGCAGTAAAACTTTAAATTGTTCAGACAATTACCTTCACACAGACTAACTATTACAGTTTTCTTTATCAGTTTTGCACCATTTATAAGGTCACAAGTCCAGATTTCCCAGACTGACTTAGGCCGTGTTCACACAGTTCTCACTTCTTTTTTGAGAAAAAAGCGCTGCCTTCAGCGCCTTTTTACATGCAACCCTATGGGAAAAGGAAAAAGGCGGACGCCTTTTTAAAAAGCGGCCGCCTTTTAAAAAACGTTCTCAACTTTTCAGAAAAGCGCTGGGTGACGTCAAGCGCCTTTTTGCCAGCTGACCAATCAGGACGAGGAGAGTAGGGTACGTGTGTACCTTCCCTAGTAACCTTCTACCTTAGGTACCAGGCTATGGCTCCTCAAACGCCAAAGCTAAAGCAAGCAATTGCATTTTATTCGCCCTAGTAGCTATCTCTAGCTTATCATTGAAACAGTTTATGGACGTCTGCAGTTCTTTCAATCTGATTATGAAGCTAAAAGAGCTCATTGTTTGCAGGAGTCAGCACAATACAACTATAATTTACTTAAAGGAGCATTTTCTGGAATGACAAACATATTATTAGAGAAGTGTGCATGTCACATGATGATTATTTTGTTATCAAAGACATTATTGTTTAAGCAAGGTATATTTATGACAGTAAAAGTGGCATATACTTTTCAACAGTTCAACAGCAAAACAGCTGTTTCAACAGCAGAACTGTGGAGATCTGACTTTCCTGACAAAAAAGTATGCTAAAATACCATGAATTAAACAAAATATGTAATATTTTGTTAAAACATCTGATCAAGAAATTTGACAAGAATTGTCGGAATGATTACAAATCGATAAATCAAAAATATAGTTCTAAACACAGAATGTGTGACTTCCAGCATAGTTTGTTTAACCATGATGATCAGATTCTGTTATGCAATTATATAAATATAACTTACTTCCAGACTGTAAAACCATTCCTCTCCTGATATGTGTAGATCTTTCTATCTTTGTGAATCATTCACTAGATTCCCCTTTGGAATGGCATATATCTCAGCTGACATGCCACCCTAACTGAGTATTTGAACCATGGCATCCAAAGTGGCAGTTGTGCTCGTAATGTTATGCCTGTCAGGATTTACCTGTGGGATCCGACTTGATGGCAATGGATACACAGATATTCTAATAGCTATCAACCCTGCTGTGACAGAAGACCCTTTGCTCCTTGATCGAATCAAGGTAGGATGGAAATGAATATTCTATAATACAGACATTGCAAAATACATTGATCTACTTTAAGTGTAAGGTGGGAGTCACCCTGCTTCTCCTCAGATCTGGCTTGCCCTACTTATTCTCCTTGCTCACCTCTCTCTCTCTCGTCTCCCTCTCTCTTTTTCTCTCTCTCTCTCTCTCTCTCTCTCTGATATACAATAATCAAGGTTGAGTAGGTAATATTTCAACCTTCACTTTGTAGCATGTTTCCCTTGTAATTGATTTCATTAATTTGCAATGTTATTAAATAAACGTTTAATTTTAACCTTGCTTTGACCATCCTTGCTATGATTTATTTTAACCCATAGAGTAAAATAACGCCAGTTCCATTGGTATTGGCATTATTTGGTTAAAGGTAATACACTGTTCAGTTTGCCATCTTCCTTCAAACATAGAGGAAATCGTTTTTGTTGTTTTAGCCAATATTAAACCCCCTACATAAGAGTGGAGTTTGGTTGAATCCTTTGACTTTGGCATGACATACTGTGGACCAGTCTAAGTCGCTGACCCTGATATAACTATTCATTCATTCTTTTAGGAAATGGTGTCTGACGCCTCCTCATATTTATTTCAAGTGATGAACAAGAAATTGTACTTCAAGGATGTGACAATATTAGTACCCCCAAAGTGGACAGGAAAGTATTCCAGAGCAAATACTGAAACATATGAAAAAGTAAAATATCAGTTTTTATTACACTGTGAAATATTTAAACATAATATAAATAATGGATAATGAACAAGCATCTGTTTGATTTGTGTATATAATATTCTCTCTGTATTATATTTAAACTTTATTTGTACTTTTTTAAGGCCAATATCATAATAGATGAGCCAAGATTATCAGATGGGAATGATCCTTACACTCTTCAGTATGGGGAATGTGGAACTCAGGGTCGCTATATCCATCTGACTCCTGATTTCCTGAAACGTGATGAACTCATTAAAATCTATGGACCCAGAGGTACCGTACGCATTTCCTTCAGTGATTGTATCGTATTGTATTGTATATGAACATTATGAAAGATAGTTAACCTTTAACTGTTGTTTGTAGGTAGGGTCCTTGTACATGAATGGGCACATCTAAGATGGGGTGTTTATGATGAATATGATGAGAGAAAACCCTTCTATACAGACAATGGAAACCTGGAGGCTACAAGGTAATTTACATTTGTTAAAAGACAATTGCAATATTTATGAATAGAAGACATACAAACTACAGTAAGGAATTATTTGAATATTGATTATATCTATTTAGTTTACAGTTTAATTGATTTAGTTTACCTAGCACATTTTAGCTAGAGTTTGAAAGGATTCAAACCAAAATATCCCACCACCTCCCTTCAAAGCCACTCCTTCAAAACACAGTGGTGCCTGACTACTGCCGGGAGGTAGTCAGACAGACAGACAAAGTTGCCCGTCCAATTCTGTTTTAATTTCCGTCCAATCATTAGTGCCGGTCTGACCTTAATGGTTGGTTGTGTTTATTACAGTCCTGTGACACCCTAAGTTATCGGGATTGATTTCATTTTGCTGTCAAACCTTTAGATCTTTTGGTTGCTATCAGGATGTAAAGTTTATTTCAGCAAATATGACAAAAGTGCTTCCCAACTGTTGCCTACCCTGTCTTTAATGTTTTGACAAATGTCACGGTACATAATTTTCCTTTAATTTTTATTTTATTTTATTAAAAGCCCCCACTCTATTTAAAGAATACTTAATAAACAGTTTTCCAAAATTACTTTCTAGATGTACTAAGAATATGACAGGAGAGTGGCGATCCTTCCCCAGTGGAGCCATGTGCACACCGACCAATATCAACGGGAAGCCGTCCAACTGTTACTTCATTCTGCATAAATCTCAAACGGCCAAAACATCCGTTATGTATCTTCAGGGTATTGAGTCAGTGGGTACAATCTATCTGATGAATTACAATTTCAGGTTGTACAGTATATGAATGCTGTTTCTGATACAGCTGTTTGTATGTTCACTAATGTGTCTGTATTTTTCTTACTACATTCCTTACCATTTAAAATTATAGATTGAATGAAGAATGCATTGTAATTCATCTTTCTAATTTTAATTAGCAATAGACTCCTAATTTGTACTGGTTGTCTCTGCCCAGGTAGTCGAGTTCTGCAATAAAACAAATCACAACACTAAGGCTCCAAACATGCAGAACAGGTTGTGTGGTGGCCGGAGTGTACAGGAAGTTATATTTGATTCCAGCGTGGACTCACAAAATATCCCTTCTAGTTCTCTACCATCACCCAGTCCAGAACCCACATTCTCAGTGGTGCAAAGACAACAAAGAGTAGTTTTTCTCGTTCTAGATATATCAACAAGCATGCAGGTACAGTATGTTGACATTTCATTACAGTAATTATTTTTTTATTGTGTAAAAGTGATTTAAATGTATACACAAATATTTTATTTTCTTAGGGTCAGAGAATTGTAAGACAACGTCAAGCAGCCTCACTTTTCTTGAAGCAAATTATTGAAGACCAATCCTATGCTGGGATTGTCACCTTTCAGTCAACTGCCTCAGTCCTAAAACCATTGACCTTGATTGATAATTTGGAGACCAGAGAAAAACTGGCTGATTCACTGCCCACCGTCCACACTGGTGGCACAGAAATATGTCAAGGTCTTTATAAAGGATTAGAGGTAATTAAACAAAAGAAGAATTGATCAATGTCATGCAATATAATCTCTGACTAGATTGCATCAGTGAACATTTACTTTATATTTCAGGTTCTCAGAATGAATGGTGGGTTTTCAAATGGAAAAGAAATTATTTTCTTGACTGATGGAGAGTCTAATAGTCCAATAAATTGCGTAAACAATGCCGTCGCAAGTGGTGCCACTGTACACACAATTAGTTTAGGACCCAGTGGAGATCCACTTATGGAAGAGATGTCTGTAAAAACAGGTGAGGTATAGAGGATGTCCATCCTTTAGTTGCACAATGGAAAAATTCTTTATGATTTTGATGATCATTTCTTCTTTCTTCATTACAATTTGTAGGCGGTAAATTCTTCTATGCAGGAGATACTTTGAATTCCAATGAGCTTCTGGATGTATTTGCCTCACTAACAGCTTATGATGGAGATCCAACACAACAGACAATCCAGGTTAGCTGACTGTTGTCGTCATGATGGTACGTAAACATCAATCTACTTTTCATTTAGTACTCTGTTTTCACTATCTGACACATCTACCCAACAGCTTGAAAGCCTTGGATTTACTGTGAGTGGGTCTGGCTTGTTCAGTGGGACTGTGTCCATTGACAAGACAATTGGCAACAACACAGCTTTTCTGATCCTCTATGAACACAGTCCACCACCGACCATCCTTGTAGAAAGCCCCTCTGGACAGAAATATGACCAATTTAAACCTGATCCTGAAGGGAATTCTCTCACCCTGAATATTCCAGGAACCGCAGAGGTGTGTGTTTAATTTTATTCTTTTGCAATTCTCATGGAATATATTTGTACTTACAGACACGTACATGCAAATTTCAACAATGACTTCCACCTGTGTACATACAGTAAGTATTATTATGGTTCCAGTTGTGGTTGGTTATGGTATATTTTGCAAGGTGAAGGTTATCGCCAACAGAATACACTTTGCCATGTAATTAGTGCCGTGTCGTCTGTTACGTTTCATCTCCTATTCAATCCCAGACAGGAAAATGGACGTACACCATTACCAACAAGGGACAAGCACAGACTATGTCAATAACAGTGACCAGTCGTGCAGCCAGTGCAGGCGTGCCGCCTGTTACAGTGAAGACTCACATGAACCAACAGTCCAGTAATGGTGACAAAGCAATGGTGGTTTTTGCTGCGGTCAGCCAGAATGGACTTCCTGTCATACTAGCAGACGTGAGAGCTACTCTGGAGTCTGATGCTGGAGACAAACAACAGCTGGATTTACTAGATAATGGAGCGGGTGAGTTATTTTTCATCTTAATTAAGAATATGGCATTTTGTCATTGCCTTCATTATTGATAATACACTATCACACAAATCTTTTTTTTAAGGTGCCGATGCTTTCAGAAATGACGGCATCTATTCCAGATACTTTACGCGAATGAAAGGTGGGAAATACAACTTGAAAGTGAGAGTACAGAACGGATATGGAAAAGCTAAATTCTCCCTCAAGAGACACAGTGGTGCCATGTACATACATGGATATGTGGTTGATGGTATGGCTCCATTATACACATTACATTTTGACACTATGGATTTGGACGTGAATTCATGTGAAAGACTGTCCTCTTAAAATCTATAGTCTTATGCTGCCAACTAAATCAAATGTATCATAGACCTCACTGATTTCCTTCTTCAATTAACTGTTTGATGACTGTCCCTTCAGGAAAGGTGCAGCTCAATCCACCAAAGCCCCCTGTTGGTGAGGAGGACCTAGTGGCAGATGTTGGCAACTTCAGCAGGACAGCCATAGGTGCGAGCTTCACTGTGAATCTGCCACCTGGTGTTCCTACTGCGACAAAATTCCCCCCCAACACCATCACAGACCTGAATGCAAAGTTGGTGCAGGACAGAGTGCTGCTCACCTGGACTGCACCTGGGGAAGACTTCGACCAGGGAACAGGTGAGAACAAATGTGTACTCCCACAACATGGCTTCCGTTTCTGATCCTTTCCTGAAACAGAAGTGACTGTACGTCACAAGTACCTGACGTGTGATTTTGTTTCAGCGAGTGAATACGAGATCCGCTACAGTGAGGATCCTGATGTGCTCAGATCCAACTTCAGCAACGCTCATCTGATCAACTCATCTAACCTGCTACCAAGTGAATCTGGATCCTCAGAACAGCTCTCCTTCACTCCCACCAATGGAACGATGGGAAACGGCACCACTCTGTTCTTTGCAGTTAAAGCAGTTGACTGCAAAGAACAGAAACCTCTGAAACCTCCAACCTTGCTCAAGTAACCAAGGTCATTGGGTATATTGAAAACGGTGTCAACATCAACGCAATTGTCATATCCATCACCATTTTGATCATAGTTCTTGGTTTGATTGCATGTGTAACAGTGATAAAACTAAAACTAAAACAGAAGTCTGTATGGTAATATTGTGCATTTTACAATGATTGAAAGTAACGAGCTCTGTATAGAACTTAGAAAAAGAATGACCAATCATCACATATTATAAAATAGGAAGATGCTGTCTTGCAAGCTAATAAGCTCCGGTATATTAAAATTGAAAATGGGAAACTTGTGATTCCCAATGTTTGTAGCAATATTGTTAAAATGTATGTTTATTTTCTGATTACACCACCAGTGTAATGTTAATTCCTGAACACATTTCCAACACTTTTAGTTGGTCCTTTCTTCTGGCATTTCTTAGTCTCATTTTAGGTGGAATGATGGTCATGCGTAGGTGCATGCACTGTAAGGCCTGGACCATGCATAATGTTAAAATGGCTCAGATTATACAACTATTGCTTTCAAATAATGTCCAATAGCTTTGCTACATTCGCATTTCAGCGTTTTAACACAGGCTAATTCAAAATGTGAGTTTATTTCAAAAACTCAATTTATCTATATACTGCTCAAAATTATTTAAGTAACTGTTTTTTTATCAGGATATGGCATATCAGTAGCTATAGATATCCACCATAATATGTATTCACATTGACATATGATGTGTTTTCAAAGTTACTTACATTTTTGGGAGCAGTGTACATAGATGTATATATACAACTAAAGAGCCATTTACTACTTTAGATGGATTGGTGGAGAATGTCATTGTCAACTCTTTGCCCAAGGACACAATGTAATTTGCATAGACGCCGGCACTACTCTCCGCCCTTTCCCACCTGCACCACAGCAACACCTAGGTGAGACATCAGTTCAGCATTTAAAGACACATTGATACCAAGGAAAAGGGCTACAGACAAGAACTTTCCATGGAACCGTGAGATGGCTGGGGGGTATTGTATGAAGACATCATACCACACCCTCTTTTGGTTTATTGCTTCATCACTGGAACTGGTTTTTAGAGAAACATGTTCAGAATACATGCCATCGAGGCCATCTTAAAGAGTTTCTAACTAGTCCAGTCGTTTTATGAAAAAAGTTAGGACAAAGCAGATTAGAAGCGCATATCGTTGAGACAAAAGCATGAGCTTAATGACAGACGATGAACCAACTGAGTAGATGCTTAAGGAAGATGGATTTGCCGTGCATGAGGCTGATTAGGCTTAGTTTAGCAGCACGAGTTAACAAGCCTGTGATCACCCCGCGATAGACAACACCTCTACCTCATAGTGTCATCCTTTCAGCCATTAAGTTTAGAAGAGGATATCATGGTGTATCGATAGTCATTGGTTCAGAATCAGTGCTAAATAGTTTTTAATCATTTTTCCGGTGAAAATAATTTGGGAGAAACACAGTAAACAGATGTTGGGTTTACATTTAGAAGACGCTCTTATCCAGAGCGACTTACAGTGAACACAGGGACATTCCCCCCCAAGGCAAGTAGGTGGAAGTGCCTTGCCCAAGGACACAACAGCATTTGGCACGGCTGGGAATCGAACCGTTGTTTATACGTGATGAAGCAAAAGCTGCCATGGATTTCATAACATACAGGACGAGTTCCAGGGAAAACAATACGGGGCGCGTTCCTGCTCTAACTTGTCACTTTTCTTTGGTATTCCTTACAGATATAAACATGTTACAGAGGGAGTGGGCTTCACCGAATTATTAAAAGTCTGACAGTTACATGTATATAGCTCACTTCCATACTGGAAAACCACTCCTCTCCTGATACGTGTACCTATATATTTGTGAAGCATTCACTAGAAATCTCAGATAACATACCACTCTGAGTATTTGAACCATGACCTCCAAAGTGGTAGTTGTGATCGTAATGTTATACCTGTCAGGATTTACCTGTGGGATCCGACTTGATGGCCATGGGTACACAGATATTCTAATAGCTATCAACCCTGCTGTGACTGAAGACCCTTTGCTTATTGAACGAATCAAGGTAAGATGGAAATGTTTTATAAAACATTACAAAATAAATGTATTTTAGCCTGGATCTACTTTAAGTGTAAGGCTGGGTGTCACCCTGCCCCCACCTCTCATAATATGCACAAATCTGGAGTTGATGGACGGAGTCTCTGCTTGATGGGTCTCACACCTAATTTTGTAACTTACTGTTGCATTGCTAGTCACAGTGGTGTATAAAGTACCCAAAAGCCATACTTGAATAAAAGTAAAGATATCTTTTTGGAAAATGACTCCAGTAAAAGTGAAAGTCACCTATTAGAATACTACTTGAGTAAAAGTATCTGATATTTACTGTACTTAAGTATCCAAAGTAATTTTCTGATATTAAATGTACTTAAGTATTGAAAGTAAAAGCACAATTAAATGCTGTTAATAAAAATGCAAAGGGTCAGAATTTGGAGAAATAGATTCGATTTTGTAGTGAGTAACATGGGTTTCAGGGGAAATGTATCGGAGTCAAAGTATCAGTTTTCTTTGCAAAATGTATTGAAGTAAAAGTGAAATTCAACATAAATATAAATAGCTAAGTACGGATATCCAAAAAAACGACTTCAGTACAGCAACAAAATATTTCTACTTTGTTACTATACACCACTGGCTAGTCATATGTTGATAAGTAAGTTAAGATGTGATCTGATTGGTATTTTGGGGAACTGTGAAGCATTGTTCTATGGATTCTTCATGTCCTGGGGGCTTCTCCTCAGCTCTGGCTTGTCCCTTTTCATTCTCTTTGCTCACCTCTCTCTCTCTCTCCTCTCTCTCTCTCTCTCTTTCTCTATCTCTCTCTATCTCTCTCTCTCCCTGTGTCTCTATCTCTCTCTGTCTATTTCATGCTTTGGCTCTGTCAAGCTCTCTCACGCTCACGCTCTCTCTCACTTTCTCTCTCTCTCTCTCTCTGAAATACAATAATCAAGGTAGAGTAGGTAAGATAAAGATTACAAGCTTCACTTTGTTCCATGTTTGCCTTGTAATTGATTATATTCATTTGCAAGGTTATTACATTTTTTTCATTTTAACCTTACTTTGACCCTTCCATTGGTATTGGCATTATACACTGTTCAGTTTCCCATCTTCTTTCAGACATAGGGGAATTTGTTCTGTTATTTGGCCAATATTACAGTAAACCCCTTACATAAGCATGGAGTTTAGTTGAATCCCTTTACTCTGGCATGACATACTGTGGACCACTCTTAGTCTCTCGCCCTGACATAATTATTCATTCATTCTTTTAGGAAATGGTGTCTGACGCCTCCTCGTATTTATTTCAAGCGTTGAAAAACAAATTGTACTTCAAGGATGTGACGATATTAGTACCCCCAAAGTGGACAGGAAAGTATGCCAGAGCAAATACTGAAACATATGAAAAGGTAAAATGTCTGTTTTTATTACACTGTGAAATATGTAATTATCACATAAATGATGGATAACGTACAAGCATCTGTGTGCTTTGTGTTTCTATTATTCTCTCTGCATTATATGTATTCTTAAAGTGCTTGTACTTTTTTTGAAAGGCCAAAATCATAATAGATGAGCCAAACAAATTACATGGGAATGATCCTTACACTCTTCAGTATGGGGAATGTGGGACTGAGGGTCGCTATATCCATCTGACCCCTGATTACCTGAAAGATGATCAATTAATTAATCGCTATGGACCCAGAGGTACTGTATGCATTTCCTTCAGTGATTGTATCTTAAATAATATGAATGCTGGTTAACCTTTAATTGTTGTTTGTAGGTAGGGTCCTTGTACATGAATGGGCACATCTAAGATGGGGTGTTTATGATGAATATGATGACAAAAACCCCTTCTATACAGACAATGGCAAATTGGAGGCTACAAGGTAATTTACATTTGTCAAAGAAAATGTCACTATTATGATTAGAAGACATACAAACTACAGTGAGGTATGATGAGAATATTGAATTAGGCATCTAAATGTTGATTTATTTAGTTAATAGCTGAGTTTATTTAGTTTACCTAACAAATTTTAGCTAGAGTTTGAAAGGATTCAAACCAAAATATCCCACCACCTCCCTTCACATCCGCTCCTTCAAAACACATGAACGTGCTGCCTGACTACTGCCGGGAGGTAGTCAGACAGACAAAGTTGCCCGTCCAATTCGGTCCGAATGCCGTCCAATTATTAGTGCCGGTCTGACCTTAATGATTGGTCTTGTTTATTACAGTCTTGTGACACCCAGAGGTATCGGGATTTATTTCATTTTGCTGTCAAACCTTTAGATATTGTGGTTGCTATCAGGATCATAAGTTTATTGAGCAAACAGGACAAAAAGTGGTTCTCAACATTGCCTACCCTGCCTTAAATGTTTTGACATGGTCATTTTAAAGCCCCAGACTATTCAATAAACAGTTTTCTACAATAAATGTCTAGATGTACCAAGGATATTACAGGAGAGTGGCGATCCTACCCCGATCAAGCCATGTGCACACCGACCAATATCAACGGGAAGCCGAACAACTGTGAATTCTTCCTGGATGAATCTCAAACAGCCAAAGCATCCATTATGTATAGTATTTACCCTATACAAGTGAGTACAATCTATCTGATGAATTACAATTCCAGGTTGTACAGCATATGAATGCTGTTTCTGATACCGCTGTCTGTATATTCATTGATGTGTCTATATTTTTCTTACTACATTCCTTACCGTTATAGATTTAATCAAGAATGCATTGTAATTCACCTTTCAAATTTTAATTAGCAATAGACTCCTAATTTGTAATTGATGCCTCTGCCCAGGTAGTCCATTTCTGCAATAAAGAAAATCACAACACTAAGGCTCCAAACGAGCAGAACAGGATGTGTGGTGGCCGGAGTGTAGAGGAAGTTATATTTGATTCCAGTGTGGACTCACAAAAAATCCCTTCCAATTCTTTACCATCACCCAGTCCAGAAACCACATTCTCAGTGGTGCAAAGACAACAAAGAGTAGTTTGTCTCGTTCTAGATGTTTCAGGAAGCATGAAGGTACAGTATGTTGACATTTCATTACAGTAATTATGTTTTTATTGTGCAGATACATAAGTGATTTAAATGTATACACAAATGTTTTCTTTTCTTAGGGTCAGAGAATTATAAGACAACGTCAGGCAGGCTCACTTTTCTTGAAGCAAATTCTTGAAGACCAATCCTATGCTGGGATTGTCACCTTTCAGTCAGCTGCCTCAATCCTAAAACCACTGACTTTGATTGATAATTTGGAGACCAGAGAAAAGATGGCTGATTTACTGCCCACCAACCCCAATGGTGGCACAGAAATATGTATAGGTCTTTTTAAAGGATTAGAGGTAATTAAACCAATGAAGAATTTATCAATTTAATGCAATATAATCTCTGACTAGATTTCATCAGTGAACATTTACTTTATATTTCAGGTTCTCAAAACACTTGATGGGTTTTCAAATGGAAAAGAAATTATCTTCTTGACTGATGGAGAGTCTAATAGTCCAATAAATTGCGTAAATGATGCCATCACAAGTGGTGCTATAGTACACACTATAAGTTTAGGACCCAGTGGAGATCCACTTATGGAAGAGATGTCTGTAAAAACAGGTGAGGTATAGAGCATCCTTAAATGAATGTATAAGCATGCAGCCATGTCCATCCTTTTGATTGCACTATGGAGAAATAAATACTTTATAATTTTTAGCATCATTTGATCATTCCTTCTTTCTTCAATTTGCAGGCGGTAAATTCTTCTATGCAGGAGATACTTTGACTTCCAATGAGCTTGTGGATGTCTTTGCCTCACTAACAACTTCTGATGGAGATCTGACACAACAGACAATCCAGGTTAGCTGACTGTAGTCGTCATGATGGTACGTAAACATTGATCTGCTTTTTATTCAGTAGTCTGTTTTCACTATCTGCCATCTCTATCCAACAGCTTGAAAGCCTTGGATCTACTGTGATTGGGTCTGGCTTGTTCAGTGGGACTGTGTCCATTGACAAGACAGTTGGCAAAGACACAGCTTTTCTGATCCTCTATGAAGACAGTCCACCAATTTCCATCCTTGTAGAAAGCCCCTCTGGACAGAAATATAATACATTTAAACCTGATCCTAAAGGGAATTCTCTCACCCTGAATATTCCAGGAACAGCAGAGGTGTGTGTTTAATTACATTCTTTTAAAATGTTCATGTAATTTATTTGTACTTACAGACAAGTACATGCAAATTTAAACAATTACTTTGACCTGTTTACATACAGTAGGAATGAGTTATTGTTGCGGTTGTGGTTAGTTATGGTTGTTTCAGATTTTGGGGGAAAAAAACATATTTTTGGCAAGGTGAAGGTTATCGCCAACAGAAAACACTTTGTCATTTAACTAGTGCCGTGCCGTCTGTTATGTTTCATCTCCTATTCAATCCCAGACAGGAAAATGGACGTACACCATTACCAACAGCGGAAAAGCACAGACCATGTCAATAACAGTGACCAGTCGTGCGGCCAGTGCAGGCGTGCCGCCTGTTACAGTGAAGACTCACATGAACCAACAGACCAATGACGGCGTCAAAGCCATGGTGGTTTATGCAGATGTCAGCCAGAATGGACTTCCTGTCATACTGGCAGACATACGAGCTACTCTGGAGTCTGATGCTGGAGACAAACAAGAGCTGGATTTACTAGATAATGGAGCAGGTGAGTTAGAAAAGAGCTAAATATCACTTTTGTGTCCTTCAAAGCCCTAGTTAGAGATCAAAATACCCCAATATCACACTTTTTCAGATATCTCCAAGCCCGCAGTTTTGCCTCCAAACATTTCCCCTACTTACCGCAAGCCGCCGAATACAGACTCAGCATATGACTTATTCAATCTGAATCCATGGAACAGGGCTCTAATCTCTAAGACATATAAAATAATATACAATATTGATCATCCAACAAACACTAAAATATGTGAAGCCTGGGTTAAGAGACCTGGAAATTGTAATCCTGGATGATGTCTGGGATAAATGCATCTCCTGCATACACTTCTATATAAGACATGGACTGATACAATTCAAGGTATTTCCCAGAGTGCATTACTCCAACGACAGGCTAGCTAAAATATATATATATATTCATCCTATCTGTCCCAGATGTGGAAAGTGTGTCATTGGGTCACTTGATCTAGTCATGTCCCTCCCTAATCCCTCATTTCTGGTCCTTCATATTTGATTGCCTTGCAGCTCTATGCAACACATTCTTCCAACCCAACCCACTGCTATATTTGGAGTCACACCTTCCGCAATACATACCACGAGTACACAAAAGAGAGCAACAGCATTCTGTAGTCTTATAACACACAGGTTCATCTTAATGAATTGAAAATCGAATAATTGCCCACCCTTCAGGAGATGGATCAGGGAGGTGCTATCTTTACTTCAGTTAGAAAAGATGACTCTGACAGGCTCTGGTGACACATTCAATGGAGTGTGTACGCCCTTTATTGAGTATGTGAAGGAGTTGCATCTCTAACTAATCATGTTCTCATGGTATCTAAGCGCTCTCTCTAGTCAACTGTCTGACCAGCCTGCTGATATACAGTACCTCTGCAGAATTGGATCTTGTTTTTTTGTACTCTTGTTCATATGGGAGGGTATATGGGGAGGGTATAATGGAGGGGAC
>CAEFZP010005068.1:0-20686 GCA_903064625.1 Mallotus villosus
CACATACATGATATGTAATCATCAGAATCAGAATCAGAAGGGATTTATTGGCCATGAAAGTTTGCACAGTCAAGGAATTTGCTTTGGCAGGAAGTGCATACAATAAACATATAGTAACCTTAAATTTAAATATGTGGACTATCTATACTAAATATCTATACTATATAACTATACTAAAGTGGAATTATAATTAAAATAAAATATACAATAAAATATAAGTTGCCTAATTTACAATATAAAAATACAAAAAATACAAATATGACAAAAAATACAAATGTACAAGATGCAGTAATGTAGTGCAGAATATTAGAGTCATTAAAGTAAAGTCATTAAGTCAGTGTGAACCCTTGGCCTTGTTGAAGAGGCCAACAGCAGAAGGGAAGAAACTGTTTTTGTGTCGAGAGGTGTTGGTCCTGATGGACCGCTGCCTTCTGCCGGAGGGGAGTGACTGAAACAGGGAGTGTCCAGGGTGGGAGGAGTCGGCCACAATCTTCCTCGCTCGCCTGAGGGTCCTCGAGGTGTTTAGGTCCTCGAGGGTAGGCAGATTGCAGCCAATCACCTTCTCCGCAGTGCGGATGATACGCTGCAGCCTGCTCTTGTCCTTGGCAGTGGCAGCAGCGTACCAGATGGTGATGGAGGAGGTGAGGATGGACTCAATGATGGCTGTGTAGAAGTGCACCATCATTGTCTTTGGCAGGTTGAATTTCTTCAGCTGCCGCAGGAAGTACATCCTCTGTGGTGCTTTCTTTGTGAGGGAGCTGATGTTCAGTTCCCACTTGAGGTCCTGGGAGAGGATAGTGCCCAGGAAGCGGAAGGACTCCACAGTGTTGACTGGGGAGTCACCCAGGGTGATGGGGGTGAGTGGGGCTGTATTCTTCCTGAAGTCCACAACCATCTCCACTGTCTTAAGAGCATTGAGCTCTAGGTTGTTCTGGCTGCACCAGGTCACCAGGTTGTCCGCTTCCCACCTATAATCAGACTCGTCTCCACCAGAGATGAGCCCAATAAGGGTGGTGTCGTCCGCAAACTTCAGGAGTTTGACGGATGGATGACTGGAGGTGCAACTGTTCGTGTACAGGGAGAAGAGCAGAGGAGAAAGGACGCAGCCCTGAGGAGATCCGGTGCTGATGGACCGGGAGTCAGAGACTTGTGTTCCCAGCTTAACGCACTGCTTCCTGTCAGACAGGAAGTCTGTGATCCACCAGCAGGTGGAATCAGGCACGTTCAGCTGGGAGAGCTTGTCCTGAAGCAGGGCGGGGATGATGGTGTTGAAGGCAGAGCTGAAGTCCACAAACAGGATCCTGGCGTAGGATGCTGGGGAGTCCAGGTGCTGTAGGGTGAAGTGGAGGGCCATGTTAACTGCATCGTCCACAGACCTGTTGGCTCTGTAGGCAAACTGCATGGGGTCCAGAAGGGGGTCTGTGATTGATTTGAGGTGTGCCAGCACTAGGCGCTCAAAAGACTTCATTACCACAGAGGTCAGGGCGACAGGTCTGTAGTCATTATGTCCAGTTGGCCTGGGCTTTTTGGGCACAGGGATGATGGAGGAGGCCTTGAGACAGGCTGGCACGTCTCCAGGGAGGTGTTAAAGATGTAGGTGAACACCGGAGACAGCAGGTCAGCACAGTTCTTAAGGGTGGCAGGGGAGACAGCGTCCGGCCCAGCTGCTTTGCGTGGGTTCTGCCTCTTGAAAAGTCTGTTTACTTCACCTTCCTGAATGGAGAGTGACGTCACAGAGTTGGCGGGAAGGGGGGGGGAGGGAAGGGATAGTTCAGGGGATTCCAATTGTCTTTCAAAGCGACAGTAGAACTCGTTCAGGTCGTTGGCCAGGCGTGAGTCGTTAGTGGAGTGGGGGGCTCTGGGCTTGTAGTTGGTGATCTGCCTGAGCCCTCTCCAGACAGAAGCAGAGTCGTTAGCAGAGAACTGACGCTTCAGCCTCTCTGAGTACAGTCGTTTAGCCTCCCTCACAGCCTTGCTAAACCTGTTCTTCGACTCCTTGAATCTGTCCTTGTCCCCACTCCTAAAAGCGTCCTCTCTGTCCAGCCTCAGTCTTCTGAGTTTGGCTGTGAACCACGGTTTGTCGTTGTTGTAGCTCACCCTGGTGCGTGTTGGTATACAGCAGTCCTCACAGAAGCTGATGTATGACGTCACAGCCTCTGTGAGCTCATCCAAACTATTGGAGGCAGTCATGAACATATCCCAGTCAGTGCAGTCCAAGCACGCCCGCAGATCCTCCATAGCCTCACTGGTCCACTGTTTCGATGTCCTCACAACAGGCTTACAGCGCTTTAGCTTCTGCCTGTATGCAGGAATCAGGTGGACCATGACGTGGTCTGAGTGACCCAGTGCTGCACGGGGGACCGCATGGTATGCTTTACTGATTGTAGAGTAGCAGTGATCCAAAGTGTTCCCTTCTCTGGTAGGACATTTGATGAATTGTCTGTACTTGGGGAGTTCTTGAGTGAGATTGCCTTTGTTAAAGTCGCCTAGCACAATAACCAAGGAATCCGGATTTTCATGCTCCACACACAATATCTGGCTAGCGAGCACACGTTGAGCCTCATTGGCGCTAGCCTGAGGCGGCATGTAAACGCCGACCAGTATGAATGAAGCAAACTCACGTGGCGAGTAAAAAGGTTTACAGTTTATAAAAAATGATTCCAGATCAGGAGAACAGTGCTGCAGGATCACTGTCACATCTTCACACCAGCCACTGTTAATAAAAAAACAGATACCACCGCCTTTCGTTTTGCCAGAGAGCAGGGAGTCACGATCCGCTCTCAGCAGTTTGAAACCTGCTAGCTGTAGCGCAGAGTCCGGGATCAGTTCACTCAGCCATGTCTCCGTGAAGCACAAAACGGAAGATGAATGAAAGTCTCTGTTTTTCCACCCCAGTAGCTGAAGTTCGTCCAGTTTGTTGCTCAGCGAACGCACGTTGGAGAGAAATATCCCCGGTAACGCTGTGCGTGTTCCGCGCCTGCGGAGTCGCACCAGGGCTCCGGCACGCTTACCTCTCCTACGATGCTTCGCTGCTAGCACAAAGCCGAGGGTGGCCTTGACTATAATTCCCACTAATTCTGCCGCTGGAAGCAGAAAAGTGGGAAATAAATCCGACCCTGAGCAAAAGGACCCTGAGCTTCCGAGGAAAGGTTTCGAGCGTTTCAAAGGCCCCGACTCCAATGTTTCAATTGTCTCTGTGTTTCGAAAAGCCTCGATTTGCCCATCACTACCTAGCCCTACTCCACAGACATCTAGGATAAGGACCAGGGTTACAAACACAGTGGGTCAACGAATACGAAATAAACAACTAACAGAGCGGTTTTCTGATGGTTCTCCACCACAGCTTTTACCAACCTCTCCTCTCCCCCCCCTTCAACACAAACACAAACTGACACACATACACATGATGATCTCTCCTGATAACCGGCTAACGAGGAGCCTTGATGGACACGCCCACGTCATCAGCCGGCAACGCACCACACCTGAGAGGTATCAGATAGCAGTGTTGGGAAAGTTCACTTTCAACATGAACTACTTCAGTTCATAGTTCACAAATTTTAAAATGAACTAGTTTAGTTCATAATTGTGAACTAAGTTCACAGCTCCAAAAAATGAACTAGTTCAGTTCTTTTTTTCAATATGTTGCGAGCTATACTTTTTCCAAATTATTTCCACAGCCCATATAGAACCACAGACAGCAATTATTTTTATTAGATTTAACGCTGAAACTATGTCAGATTTCATCCTAATATCCAATTTTTAATCCTTATCCAACCAGGATTACATTCGCATTGAAGATTCACACCAGAATGAACGCGTTCACACGTATCGTTCATCAGGCAGTATTTAGTAGGCCTACGTTCAGTTCACGTTCACCAAAATGATGGACGAGTTCATGAACTTCCGTTCAATGAACGCGTTCAGGCACAACACTGTCAGATAGGTCTCTCTCTAGGAGACAGAGACCGTAACACGTCCTTTTCTCTTCTCAAGTTGACCAATTTGACCCTCACATTGACCTTCAAAAGTAAAAAACATTTTTTACATTATAAAAAACTTTTCTCAAAACTGATTAGTTTAACTGTTTTTCATGATACTTGTTTTAATGTTTTTAAACAGTGTATACTGTTTTGTATCAATAAATTATCTAGTGTTACAGTTTACAACGAACTAACTAAAATGATTCACAATTAAGATGTATTTAAATTTGTGTGCATGTGTATGATATATTGTACCTTACTGTCTGAAAGTCTTTCTTAATCAATAACTTTGAATCAAAATCCGAATTCACAGAAATTTACTGGTTTGGTTTTGTCAAGCCTTAAATACAATTAATTTAAATACAAATGAAAAATCACTCTTTCCCGCTGATATTCACGTGGGTCAGTCAGAATGTTTTCCAACGTTTTTCTTGAACATCATGTACACCGGCATTAAAGGTGAAATCAAGTCACTGGACACATTGAAGCCTTGCTGAAAGATGTCAAAGCCTTAATATTTTTTTTACGTGATGGGGAAAAGCTGACTTCGCAAAGTTAACTGGTGTTCCTAAGAAGTGATATCAAAAAGTACGTTAAAGATTTAATTATATAATATTTAGATATTATTTATATCACGGCTCAAGTACAGAGGTGGACCCAGATGCAGACAGCAGAGGCAGGTAGTTCAGTAGCAGATGTTTATTGTTACAAATCGACAGGCTTACTCAGGTGATGGACAGGCAAGGTTCGGTACACAGTGGAGTGAAGGCACAGACAGACGGCAGGCAGGGTCAGGTACTTGGCAGGCAGGGTTCGGTGCACGGGTAATCAGGATACTGGAACTGGTACTGGAGACAAAGGTAAACCGGCGGGGACGACTTGGGAAACACACAAGACGAACTGGCACAGGACAAACATAACCCCACTGACTAAATACCCCACTAACGAGCAGACGAGACACACCTGGAGGGGGCGAGGCCAAACAAAACAAGTGAACACACACAGATGTGACAATTTATAACGAAACATCACTTGTTGTTTTCTGCAGTACGGAACAGGTATTTTTTTTTCTTGTAAGATGGCACAAAAAAATGGTTTGGTCCTTTTATGACCTCTGAGACTTTTGTTCTTCTCCATTAAGCCTGACTATTTAAAAGATTAGTTAAGTAAACTTTGGTCAAGTGACATTTCTACTTTCATTTACATTACATTTTGTCATGTCATGTGACATAAGTACATAAGTATTGCTTTTGTCATACACTATTTTGAAAGACAATAAAACATCTAGGTATCATACATATGTGCAAATGATTCAAAATATACATTACCAGAATAAACGCAAATAGACGCTTGTGTGATGACAATATTGACTGAAATAATTTTTTACAAACATTTTAGGAAGACTATGATGCTACGTAGTTATTTATTTGGTTGTTATGTTAGGCAGAGTGTAAAAAGGGGACTTTTGAGTCCTCGTCCCCTGGGGGTGCGGCTCGCCGAGAGCCACGAATCCATCCTAGAACAGAGAGAAAGATCTTTGATTGGAATTTGGAGATCATCAAACCCATTGTGGTAGTAGGAGATTCCAACCTGGCACGTATCCCTTCTTTTGTAGACCCTAGAGTACAGGTGGACAGTTTCCCGGGGGCTACTGCAGACCATCTCAGAGGAGTTTTGTGTAAACTTCCCCCCAGTCCAATGACGGAGAAGGTGATCATTTCTGTAGGGTTAAACAATTGCCTCAGGAAACAAACATCTGGTA
The DNA here is from genome assembly GCA_903064625.1 of Mallotus villosus. Taxonomy (NCBI): domain Eukaryota; kingdom Metazoa; phylum Chordata; class Actinopteri; order Osmeriformes; family Salangidae; genus Mallotus; species Mallotus villosus. The sequence continues at coordinate 5,743 of CAEFZP010005068.1, forward strand.
CAGCCTGGAAACAACTACAGCAAGTCTTGAGGGTGTGTGATAAGGTTTTTCCAAATGCTGAGCTTCATGTACCTGTTATTCATTTTTCAGATAGATTACCACAAGCAACACAAAATTTGATTAGGATTTTGAATGATACAATAGTAGAAAGATGTCAATACTTACCTGCCATACCTAGAACCCAGTTCCGTGTAGAGGGGCGGGATCCAGTCCATTGGGTGGGACCCACAGCTGCGGCTATCCTGAAATATTGGCTTAGGCATTTAAACATGTTAGGGGGGAAGAGTGTTTGTTAACAACCCCCAAGCAATCTAACATTAAGAACCTTTCTGCCACTTTCAGACTTAGCCCGTTAGAATGTGAGGTTTTGGAACGAGGCCTTAGCTTCATTCCTACTCCCTCTAATTCGGATCGGATGGAGTTGTGTAGGGACATGCATGTCTATCACAGGAGATTAAAATTACTTGATTACTTCCTGTATGATACAGACTTCCCACGAGCTCCCTTCACCAATCCGTCTAAGTGGGAACCTAGGGCAGAAGTGGTGTCACATACCATCCAGACACTGATTCAGAAGGACATTCAGTCCTTCTTACGTTTCAAACCTAAGCCTCGTGTCCAGCCTAACTTCACTTCAGAACAATTGAGAGCAGTAAACACTTTGAAGAATAACAATAGTATTGTCATCAAACCTGCCGATAAGGGTTCACAGATTGTCATTATGGACAAGGTACAATACCTTTTGGAGGCAGAGAGACAGCTCAGTAATGTACAACACTATGTCCCACTCCCCCACTCTATCCAAACTGCTACGCAGGAGATGATTAGGGGGATATTAACCAAACTCAGGGAAACTGATTATATCACAGACAAACAGATGTTGTACCTTATGGGTCCAGATCCACCGAGACCAAGGTTGTTCTATTTGCTTCCAAAAATCCATAAGCCTCCTGAGACCTGGACGGTTCCTTTTGTGACCCCTAGTGGCCGCCCAATTGTCAGCGACTGTGGGTCTGAGTCCTACAGAGTGGCAGAATATATTGACTCCTTTATCAATCCCTTATCTCAGAAACATCAAAAGCTATGTTAAGGATACTTATGATTTTGTGGCCAAAGTTAAAACTTTGAGTGTGCCTGCGGGTGCTTTCCTCTTTTCAATAGACATCAATTCCCTATACACCAACATTGACACTCAGTTGGGCCTCCAAGCAGTTGCCAGAGCGTTTGAACGGTTTCCAGATGAGCGGCGACCGGATCAGGTGATTCTGGAGCTACTGGAACTAAGTTTGGTTAGGAATGATTTTGAGTTCAATGACAAGTTTTATCTTCAAATACATGGCACTGCGATGGGGAAGAAATTTGCACCCGCTTTTGCCAATTTGTACATGTGCTTTTGGGAGGAAACAGCTTTCCCAAAGTGCAAAAATCTACCACTCATGTATTTACGATACTTGGATGATATTTTTGGGGTTTGGACACACTCTTTGGAGGATTTCCATCTCTTCCTATCTACTTTGAACTCTCATCATCCGGCCATTACCATCACCCACAACACCCAACAGTCAGCGTTGGAGTTCTTAGACACCCAGGTGTTTTTTGTTGAAGGGACAGAAGGGGACAATAGGAGGCTAGCTACAAAGGTCTTTTTCAAAGACACAGATAGACATGCCTTGCTACATAAATCCAGCCATCATCCTAAACATACCTTTAGAGGATTGATTAAGTCACAGCTTATCAGGTTCCATAGGATCTGCTCCTTCACGGAGGATGTAGAAAAGGCCACCCAGATCCTGTTTAAAGCGTTAGGGCCGCGAGGCTACAGCAAACGGTTTCTGAGGAGTATTAAAACAGAGGTCAAACAGGTCTTTTTAGAACATGGTAACTTTGAGAAAGCTGTAGATGAACGCCTCCTAGTCCCCTTGGTATGCACCTACTCACCAGCTATGGTGACCTTCTGTAAGACCATCAAAACCAACTTCCAGATGGCTTCAGTAGAGATGGAGTCCCTCCAGAACATCCGGGTGATCTCAGCGTATAGGAGGAACAGGAATCTGGGAGACATATTAGTACACTCTAGGTTAGCAACGGACACAAAGCATCATACCTTACATACTGCATTAAAATTCCATAAGTATCTATTTAATAAATTTTCAGGTTTAGGAACACCAATATGGCAGAGGTTGGATTTGAAGGCCACCAATGTCGTGTATGTCATGCAGTGTGGTCTATGCAAAATGTTCTATGTGGGTGAGACTAGAAACTCTATGGGGGCTCGTTTGAAACAACATCTGTATCATATAGGAAAGGGTCTTGGCAAAACCCTCCTATATCGACACTTTTTAGAGCACTCCGTGGACAACCTCACCATCTCAGGCGCAGAGAGCAATCCCAGTTGGTCCACAGTCCAGCGTCAGCAGACAGAGAGAGGCTGGATTAAAAAATTGGGTACCATAGATCCTCTGGGCCTGAATGAGAGGTTCTAGTTTTACCACTTGATAATGATGCCATCTAGTGTCCAAATTATTTCAGTACAATTGGGATGTTGACCTGCAGTCCACCCATAATCTTAGATCAAGGGACATGGAGGGCTGTGACTTGGGTCAGATTCTTTTTTATATATATACTTAGATATATTGATTTATTCTTAATTAGTTAGATAATCTGTACCTTAGGTCGACGGTTTCCCTTTGACTGTAGTGTTGGAACTCCCCGGCATGCCCATGAGGAGGGCTGAGGAATTTGGACGCTTGGCACCTGTGGTTATGGAAAAAGAGAATTGGGACAGAGCAGATGGCAAACAACATTCTTTGAAATTCTAGCACTTACCTTATCCTAAGGGTCATCGAGGCTCCGTCTGTGCTTCGGGTTCCATCTCCTGGCCCCTGTCCAGCTCCCAGGACACAGGTGCACCACACATACACATACACCCAAGGTGTAATCTGGTAAATTAGTTTCCTTATTATATACAAATTTTTGTATATATATTTTATTTATGGTAAACATTTCTCACTGAAGTAAGTTAGCTCACTGCCCCCTTCCCATTTCTACCCATACTTCAGTGGGGTACATTATGGTCATATGATTTTTTTAGGCCCTACCAGCCCCCTATCCTAACCACAACCTAGGGGGGTTGGCTTCCTAACCCCAATTCCCTCCTTGGGGCCCCTCCACCTGGGCCTAAACCCAACCATTATATGGTTTTTCTTAGGCCCAACCAGCCCCCTATCCTAACCACAACCTAGGGGGGTTGGCTTCCTAACCCCAATTCCCTCCTTGGGGCCCCTCCACCTGGGCCTAAACCCAACCATTGTTTTTGTCTGTTGTTGTCCTGTCTCCTTTTGTCTGTCCCCTGTGGTGGTTTGTTTATATTTTAGGGTAGTTTATTTTAGGCCTCCTGCGCCCGTGCAATACTTAGCACTTCGGTGCTAAAGTTTTCCCCTTAAAAAAACCTAACCCTAACCCTAACCCTAACCCCTAACCCTAACCCACTAACCCCTTAACCAATGGTATGTGCTTTGAGCTTAACTTGTCATGAGTATCCAGAAGCTTTCAGAATTAAAATTGGTGATTGGACGGCAGAGCTTTTAAAGCGTGAACCATGGGCATTTAAATGCCCATATTTGAATGGTCCGGCTGGATAGGGTTAAAGTAATTCACTAAAATGTTGACAGTCAACTTGACAGTTCCCGTCCTGAACTGGAGGAGGTGGAGAGGAGGCTAGCAGAGGAGCAGGCGCAGGTGACAGGGCTGCAGAGGAGCCTGAGGGAGGCGCAGGAGCGCAGAGAGGAGGAGGAGAGCACGGCGGTGCAGGAGGCGAGGAGGAGGGAGGTGGAGAGACTGAGGGAGCTGCTGGCTGTGGCGGAGGAGGCCATCGCTGAGAAGGATGCCGAGCTGGAGAAGAAAGCCCAGGAGGTCTCCAGGTAAGACCTTCAAGTCTCCAACATGTGTCCTATTGCTTGAGGCGGTTCCCAATAGAATTATTCAACTGTCGTTTGTATCTCATTATCAGTATAATTTTCACCCTAACTGTGCCAGGTAATAACTACTGTATATTGTTGGGTCATCCATGTATTTTTCCTCTTCAGACTAAGGGAGGCTGCCAAGCTGGACTCGGACAAGGTGAAGAGCATCAGTTTAGACCTGCAGAGGAAGGAGGACGACACCTCTGACCTGAAGGAGAAACTGGCTGACTCCAAGAAACAGATACAGCAAGTTCAAAAAGAGGTACAATTCACACTTGGTATTCCCACCCGGTCCAAAAAACTCCTCCCAACTCATTTATAAACATCTAAATGGGTTTCTGCTGATGGCCCTTCCTCCCCAGATCTGCTCCATGCGTGATGAGGAGAAATCCTTGCGCCAGAAGCTGCTAGACTTGGAAAAAGCCAAGAAGCAGTTTCAGGAAGACCTGGCCACCATCCAGCACCTCCGGACAGACAGCCGGCCTGACGACAGCGTGCAGCTCTACCAGCAGGCCTGCAAAGGTACCGGGACCTGGCCCACCCTGGAGCTCTCTCAGAAGGATCCAGACCCCATGTCTGCTCTCACCTCCATCCCTTACCCCGTTTCCTCCTGTGCAACCCCAAAACTGTATGAAAGCCAGGTTTGTGTGTGTAACTGTGTGTGTGCGCGTGTGTGTCACGTGTGCAGACTTACAGGCTCGTGAGCGTGTGATGGAGGACATGCGGCTGGCGCTGGTGGAGCCGGAGGAGACCCAGGAGCAGCTGGACCAGGTCCTGGAGGAGAGACAGGATCCGATCCAGGCCCTCTGGGACGGTGAGATACGCCGTCTACACGCTCACTCATAAACGTCCAGAGCGAGCTCAAGCATCAGACGCTTGATGTTTCTCATTTCCAGAGGTTGCGAAACTGAGGAGCTTGTGGGGGAACCAGGATGCTGGGAAAGTCACGCCCTCCCTGAGAGAGAGGCTGTGCACCCGTAATTGCGCTGTGTGCTTACGGACCGAATGCGATGATTACAGTCTTGGGTTGACACATGGATTTTGTTATCGGGACTGTTTGAAATGTGGGAACGTGTTGTTATCCCCGGCCACCCAGGATCAAGGTCAGGATCCTTCCCAGCTTAACGACGGAGGTGTCTCGATCAGGCTCAGCGAAGGTGGTCATGAAGTGCTAATTAGCAGCAACTTAAAAACTCATTAGCATCCACAGTAAATCCATGCCACGGTCTACCTTCTTGTGATTTGCTCCCAGATCTCTCCTGCATGTAGGGCCGTTAACAGCTCGTGTAGCTCATCTGGCTACAGAACTTGAGGGTTGCTCGCTCTCTAGCTATTACCTGATCCAGCACATAGGCAGAACGGTAGATCAGGGACGTACCTTTGTTAGTAGAAGCAGAGCCGCAGGAGCATGAAATGACTGAAGCAGATGATATCGAAGATCTAATGACATGCATGAAGTGAGAGTCTAATATACATATTGTCAGTTAATTTCACTGGTGTGGTGTGGTGGCTGTGTGAGTCTGGCCTGTGGTCAACATAGGATCAGGAGGAGGAGGAGGAGTATTTATAGGGGTCCAACCTCTGCAGTTTGAGACAAAAGTAATTCCATTAATGACTGCCCTGCTCCACGCCACCCTGCTGACGACCATGCTTTTCAGAGGGAGGGAAGAGGAGGAGGGAGGGAGGGAGACGTGGGGGAAGAGTGTTGAGTGTTGTTTTTATTTTCAATAAACTTTTGTATTATTTTCATAAACATTGACTTGCGTGGTTGGACTCACCTTATGTCGGCTGGCAGATATCTTGAGTGGGCAATTATGAAAAATTCAGATTTAACTGTATAACTCGAGACAAATATAATCTTAATATCGATTAGTAACCTTCGTAAATCCGAGTCTGGATGATGACGTAAAAGGGTAAGTGTTGATGAAGCTCTGCGTGTAATATAAACGCATTTTCTGTAGATAGAAATGTAAATGTACATTTATTATATCAATCAATAAAAGTTATATATAATTAACACTACAAAAGTAAACTTTGGCATGTCTTTTTTTTCATACGTTTGCATAGTGCACTGTAAAAGGAATTATATTTAAGTTTTGAATGTTATTGTCACACACTGCATAGAATGTCTCACAATGCACCAGCACCAGCATCAAAAGGGCATCCCAGGGCTACAGGAAGGATTGGCGCTTGTGTCCCAGATGTGTGAGAGAGAGAGAGGGAGATGGAGAGGGAGAGGGAGTCAAGATGAGCACTGGGAGGGGGGAGGAGGGGGGGCTTTAGAGAAGGCATCTTACCAGTGTAACATGGGGGACTGAGTCACTGATTTGATACCATTCCTGTAACTCTGGTGGAAGTGTTTCAGCAGCAGCTGCTCCCTCAGGGCCCACAAAGATATCCAGGCTGATGATAGGGTAATGTTTTTATTGATTATTTCTATCCAACAGTCGGCATAGTCAATGTGGCTTTGATTTTCGTCATACAGAAGAGTACAGTGGGGCGGCATGAGTTGCGATTTTGATTTCCCTACTAGCATTTGGACCCACGGTTCCCATTCTTTCCAAATTTGGATTAGTGAAGATTCTTGTGGGGCCAATTGTAGCCAGTACGCAAGCGGTGGTGTCTGGTGACGAGGGTCTTCTGTAGTTGTACTCGTTTGTGCTTTTAGGGCGTTTTGTAGTTTGTTGTCTACCATTACGGGCATTATTGGGTGAGCTGTGGGACTTTCTTGGAAGTCCAGTCGCAGGCCACCTTGAGTACACTCGATATTGGCTTTTAATATACAGAGAATGTCTCTTCCCAATAGATTGATGGGAGTGTGTGCTGAGTACAGCAGAGGTGCCACAATGGTTTTACCTTCGACTTGCATTGTGAGTGGTTCCGTAAGCGGTATTATTTGTGTTTTCCCAGAAAATCCTACAGTTCGGATGGACGAGCTGGAGAGGGGGAGGTTGAAACCATTTTTCCCAATGCAAGAATATGTCGCTCCCGTGTCCACCATAAAGGCATGTTCTCGGCCTTCTACTGTAACTGATATGGTAGGCTCTTCTCGTGGTTGTGGCGAGATAACAGGCGACATTGTTTCCCCCTCAGGCTTTTCTGGGCACCCCTATTGCCAGTCCGCAGCAGGTGCCGCATAAGGATTGTGAGGACAGTTCCTGCTGAAATGTCCCGTTTCCCCACACCCCCAGCACTCCCATCTCTGTTGAACGTCAGATGGGTGGGGATTGGACTGCCTTTGTCCGTCCCATGGTGGGGGTTGGCCTCGTCCTCGTCCCCCTCCTCCACGGGGTTTCCCCCCACGTTGCATAGGTCCACCCCTGCCTTTCCAGTGGGCTGGATGGCTGTTCTGGGGACCAACGTGTACATGGATTGGTGGTAGGGTGGCGGCTGGGAATTTAGCTTGCTCTGCCTGCCCTGATCCCGTCGGGGCCTGAGGCCGGGGTGGTGGCTGGAGCACACACACGTTGCACTGATGACCACTGAAGGACATAGGACCAGGGAGCTAGGACCAATGGTTAGGGCAGCTTCAAGATATTAGAATGGAGGCCCACAACTAATAAAAACATACACATATCCCCCGACACGCGCTTTCATAGGATTTCAGCCAAAAACTACAACGTAGGGATAGAACCTTTTTTTTTACACAGGCACCGACAATTTCGAAAACAATCCCTGACCAGCCATGCTAATAGCAAACAGCACCTGGTGTGCGTGACAGCTAAGCAGGTGGTTGACAATCCATTAAATGTAGATGCCCATCGTGTTATTGCACGATTTATAACAACGGCATATCACGTAATTAAGACGGGCCAGCCGTTTGCCTCGTTCCCCAGGGCTATTGAACTGCAGCAGAAGAATGGTGTCGACTTGGGTACTTCGTATCATACTGATGAAATGCCATGGAAGCTTCTACTAGCATCGAGGGACCAGGTTTCAGTTTCAGCCAGACAGAGTTGTGCAGAGATGGGTCAGCAGGGAAGAGAGCACGTCATGTTTGAGGTTAAAAGTAGGTTTAGTGTAAATAAACCCTTCGTTTGGCCCGCCCCTATAACCCTGCCCACTGTGTTTTGAACAAGAGGTTCTGGACCAAAACAAAAAGTGTATGAAAATTGTATCCACCCCCACTAACACAAACAAACCAAAAGAAGGATGCTGAGCAATCTCAGGGAGGTGCCCACTGCCTATAAAGTGCTCTATGTTGTGTGCAAAATGTGCAGAAGATTAGTCTTTAAAAGGACTAAAAGTTCAAAGATAGACTGAGTCTACTTTGAATAAACCATAGGATCAAAAAGAGCTAAAAGGTTTTTTCCCCCCATAAAAGAATAATACATTTTTAAGAGAAAAAAGAGCTTCTAACGTTTTCACCTCATCAAGGCTTCCTCAGAGAAGTACTGAGCTGATTGAGCCAAACAGGAAGTTTTATAGGGATGGGAGGAAAGCGCTTGTCCACCTCCTGTGGATTGTGATTGGCTCACCAGGCCATACCCCTCTCACTCCCCTGTGTTCAATTAAGGCCTAATTGAGCCAAACACGCCCATAGTTTGTAGTACGACTTAGCACGTGTTCACGTTTTCTGAAGTCGCCCAACTACTCTGAGGGGCAGTTCTGGGCGTATGTGAAGCCCTCTGTGACATGCTTGCGTGTAAAAAGGGCTATTCAAATACATTTGTATTTGATTTTGAACTCACCTCCTATCAACACTCAACCAAGGAGAAAGAGGAGCCCCCTCTCTTTGCTTTTATCTTTGCTTCTTTAGTAGCTGTTTCCTTTCTGTAGCTTTTTCCTCTGATTTTGTCTTTGCTTCTTGTGTAGCTTTGGCCCTTGCTTTTGGCTTTGTGTGACCTATGTAGAAAGTCTTCCACCAACTCCGAGCCAGTCTGTTGTTCATATCCAGTTTTACTGCATTCACAATGGACAATGTGTGAATGACCTTCATAAATTCCTCCGGTCTTATCAAACAACAATCCATATTACAATCTATATAACAAAACAACGATAACATACCTGCATTCACAATGGACAATGTGTGAATGACCTGGGGGGGTATTCCATCAACGTCAATTAAGGAAAAGCGAGACTTATTTCGCCAAGTTTCACTTACTTTAGCGAGAGTTCCGTTCCATTAAGGTGGCTTATTTTAGTTCAAGCTGCGTAACCAAGGTAACTTAGACACGGAACTAGCCTGCTCCGTGTCAGGCTAAAAGTCAAGCTAAACTAAAATGTGTTGCAAAGAATTTCAAACAAGCGGAAACAGAATCTCAAAAAAACAGTTCCGTCGAGTAAATTCCTGTGCGCAAAACACTTTAGTCCGTGTTCGGAAATGTAAATTAAGACTTTTTGAAGTGCATACATGAACGATTTACGTGTTTACTTCATCTCCCAAAAATATATTAATTTAAATAAACAAGTTAAGAAATAATGTCACTAACTGTTTTCAAAAGACATTAGTTAAGTGACATAAAATAAGGCCGTAGAAACTAAGCAGAGCGTCTAGACAAGTTACAATCGCTTATGGCGTATCCGTTCTTTGACAACACTTTTATCTTAATAAATGCGTGCGGCAAAGTTATTTTGAAGTAATTTATTAATTGTGTTCAAGATGTGAAGACAAAAAACATTATTAGCCCATCAAGTTCAATTAACCATGGCCTTCTTCAGTGTTTTGAATTTTATCCTACAATTTTCAATTGCTGCCACGTTCTTTTTGGGTTATATTCTCAATCTCCTGTTGAGAATATCGGCCATAGGCCAGCCTACTGTCAGAACGGTTTCAAACAGCTCATCAAATTACGCTAATTCCTATCAGTAAATCACTGAATGCATGTTAATTTGTGTAAAATGTCTACAATTTTTAACGGTCGTAATGGTTTGACAAGTTGTCTCCCTTGTCATGTTAATTGCGGCAACCCTTTTTGGGGACAACTCCCAAAAAACTCAAAAAAATCAATTTACGCTGCTGAAACAACACCACTCTGCTGGTTTACGCTTTGCTTTTTGCGACATAATTCCTCTTTTCGACGATCGCCTGATCTGGGCTGCACAGTCTAAGCTCATTGAGGTCTAGCTTGAATTAGCGTTGCCTGTTAGTGGAACGGAACGTTAGTGGAACGGCTTGAGGCTTAAGTCTGAGTTGACGTTTACCCAAGTGAGACTTATTCGTTTTAGCGAGACTTGCGTTAGCGATGTTGATGGAATACCCCCCTGGGATGGAAATTCAAAATGTTGTCCTCCGGCCACTGTGGCTGGTGGATTTCAAAATCTACCAGCCACTCAATGTTTTTACCAGCCACTTTCTTGTTTTTAAACCGGCAATGTGTAACTGCATGTGAAAATTCTTTTGACGATTCGTGGTCTTTTATGGCTTCCAGTTTTAGGTTTTTAGTCCCAACCAGGGTTTTTCCTGGGTCAAAATGGGTCTTCGGTTCTCAAAAAAAGATATATATATATTATTTTTATTTGTTTCTAATCCATGTATTTATTCCCAGGTTTTTTGCAATTTCCTTTATTTTCTTCGTGCCTACACTATATATTATCATTCCAGGTCAAGAATACCAATGGAGGCTGCGTTGGAAATCGTTAATCAAACTTTTGTCAGCATTTTGAGTGGAAATTTAATTTGCATTTGTACAGGTGTAGTCATGCAACGTCAGTTGTCGCTCTGTCCATTCGCGCACCTCACAGTTGCGTATTGATCAGACAAGAAGACACGCTTATCAACTCGATTACCAATTATTTGTTTGTAAACATTCAGGATGCGCGCGCAACATAGTGGCAGAAAACTGGGAAAGATAGCTTTTATAATGGCCAGAGAATTACACACGGATTATACAAATGGTTAGATTTAAAAAGACGAAAAAAGTAGAGGACAGCCTTTAAGAGAGAAAGCAATTAATGATCTGTCACATCAGAATTTGATTTGGGTCACGAAAGTCTTGAAATTTGAGTGAGAATGTCGCCCGGTAGACCGCATGGCGGCAGCCACATCTTCACGTCATGTCACAAAGTTCATAATTTTACAGTTTTACAGTCAATTCTACATCCAAAAAGTCGAGCAAGGCAGCTTTCAAGAGATATGGGAATTCTGCTTTTAGCCAGCTGGTCCGATTATTTTTGTGATTTGTGTAAACTGGCAATCTGAGTGTGAGCCCGTTACACTGTTTTGAGGTTTTTCACGTTTTCATCGCTGACTTTTTTTGGCCTTAGACACTCGGGATTTGTCATAGGATCTCGGGAAAACGGCTTAGGCGCGCCCAAATTTTCCCTATGCTATTTTTATTTACCCGCCACAGTGGCCGGTAGGTGAAGCGAGTTTACCCGCCACAACACAAAATCACCCGCATTTGGCTGGTGGCGGGTGCTAATTTCCATCCCTGAACCACACATACGGCACCAGGGCACACACAACATGCCGATTGATGCCGCCCAGAGACTGGCTGTGGTGCTACGAGTTTTAGCCTGTGGTGGAAGCCAACAGGCTGTAGCGGCGAGCTACAAGCTGGCATCCTCCACGGTGTCTTGCATTGTGACAGAGGTCTGCAAGGCGTTGTGGACAACTCTACAGCGAGAGAATTGAGGAAAAGGAGTTGATTGAAGTAGTTAATAACTTTAAAAATAAAAAATCTTCTGATTGTAATGATATGGATATGACACTAGTAAAAACTATTATAGAAACTATAGCTAAACCGTTAACATATATATGTAACCAATCATTCCAAACAGGAATATTTCCAAACAAAATGAAAATAGCAAAGATCATACCCATCTACAAAAATGGAGACATGCACTCCTTTTCTAACTACAGACCAATCTCTCTACTTCCTCAGTTTTCAAAAATATTAGAAAAACTTTTTGCTCTAAGACTTGACCACTTCATAGAAAAGCACAACTTACTGAGTGACCACCAATATGGCTTCAGATCAAACCGATCCACCTCAATGGCAGTCATGGAATTAGTAGAGGAAATAGCAACAGCAATCGAAAATAAGAAATTCACAGTAGGAGTATTCATTGACCTTAAAAAGGCATTTGACACAATAGATCATACAATACTAATGAGAAAACTTGAAAGATATGGCATTAGAGGAATAGCACACACATGGCTTGGTAATTATCTCTATAATAGAGAGCAGTATGTACACATACAGAATGACAAATCAGATTTAATGAAAGTAACATGTGGGGTTCCACAGGGTTCAGTACTCGGACCCAAACTATTTTTACTGTACATTAATGAAATCTGTAATGTGTCTAAATTGTTGAAATATGTGTTGTTTGCTGATGATACAAATTTATTTTGTTCTGGAGGGGATCTGAGGCAGCTTTTGGATACAGTGGAGAAAGAACTGAAAATCCTAAAACGATGGTTTGATATTAATAAGTTGTCTCTAAACTTAAAGAAAACTAAGTTCATTATATTTGGATACAAAAAAATCAAACATGAAATAAAAATCATGATAGACCATGTTGAAATAGAAAGAGTCTATGAAAATAAATTCTTAGGAGTGATCATAGACCACAAATTATGCTGGAAACCACATTTAAAACAAGTAAAAAGAAAAGTATCCATGTCCACCGCAATACTATATAAAACAAAAGATGTATTCAATACAAAATCATTACACATGTTATACTGTTCCTTAATATTGCCATACATTACATACTGTGTGGAAATATGGGGAAACACGTACAAAACCGTTACCAACCCTATTTTTATTTTACAAAAGAGGGCAATCAGAATCATTAATAGAGCAGAATATCTTGAACCAACCAATACATTATTTATAAACTCAAACGCACTAAAATTTAGAGACTTGGTGGAGTTCAAAACAATGCAAATAATGTACAAAGTCAAAAACAGGATAGTTCCTGACTGTATCCAGAAGTTGTTTCAGATTAGACAGAGCAAGTATGAACTAAGGGGAATGTGCATGTTTAACAAGATAAATATAAGAACAAATGTAAAACAAAGATGTATGTCGGTACAAGGAGTAAACATGTGGAATGTCTTGGATGAAGAAATTAAAACGTGTGACACGGTACAAAGATTAAAAAAATACTGAAAAATAAGATGCTTAACAAATATAAAAGTGAGGCATGAATGGCAATAACTATCAAACAAATTGTTGAAACAAATGTGTATATATATATATAGTAATTGAATGGGATCCTGAGGGACCAACGGAAAATGAATGAATAAATAAACAATGTAAAAAGGGTAGGCGCAATAAGCTAAGGCTTCAGCCTACACCTTTTCGATCAGAACTATTTATAAGAAATAATGTATAAATTGAAAACTTTGTGTTTTTCTTTTGTGTTTTTTTTATTTTTTTATTTTTTGTTTTTTGACTTGTGTATGTGATGTTATGAATCTTTTGATCGAAATAAATAAAACTAAACTAAACTAAACAGCCAGACTACCTACCCTGTCCCTCCACCAGCCAGTGGACAGCAATAGCAGCGGATTTCTGGTGACTCTGGAACTTCCCAAACTGCGTTGGAAGCCTCGACGGAAGCATGTCAACATCAAGGCACCACCTAATTCCAGGTGTGACTTCTTTAATTATAAAAGGTGCTCACTCCATTGTCCTGATGGCAACATGCGATGCCAGGTATCGCTTCACGATGGTGGACGTCGGAGGGTATGGACGGCAGAGCCACGGTGGCGTTTTTAAGGAGAGCACATTTGGGTCTCAGCTGCTTGACAACAAGTTGAACCTGCCGCCATCGGTGTTTCTTCCAGGGACCAGGACCGATGCCCCGCACGTGATAGTTGCTGATGCTGTCTTTCCCCTGCACAACAACATCATGCGTCCATTTCCAGGGGCAAATCTGAGCAGGGAGAAGATCATTTTCAATTACAGCCTCCAGAGCCAGGAGGGTGATTGAAAATACCTTTGGCATCATGGTGGCACGCTGGAGGATTCTTGGGAGATCGATTGAGTTCCATCCAGACAAGGCTGGGGATGTGGTCAAGGCTTGTGTAGTTCTCCACAACTACCTGGCCTACACAGATGAGGCGACCACACCTGAGATCCGCTACATACCTCCCAGCTTCTCTGATACCGACTCGAGGGGAACGGTACAGCCTGGTGAGTGGCGCAGACTGGTGGCTGGTGATGCCAATCTGTCAGAGACACCAAAGATGCCAAGGAGCCGTGGCACCAGAGCTGCTATGGGTGTGAGGAATGACTTGACACAGTTCTTTCAGACGCCTGAGTGAGGTTCCATGGCAGAACGACATGGTGTCGCGTGGCACACTTGACCCCTGATGATCTTGCCTGATACGCTGGCTTTTAAAATTGTAAATAAAAAAACTAAACTGTCTCAAAACCTGTTGGTGTGTTATTTTTTCCTTTGAATACAAACAAGGTGCAAAACTAAAAAATGTCTAACAATACTAGAATAATCTTTACAAAGTGCAAATAAGCAGTATAGTGTCATAAATTACAAGTTACAATTAAACAACATAATCTTGACAACTGGGCAACTGGGCAACCATGACAGGATGGTTGAAGCCAAAGGTATTTCAGGCATGAAAACGGGTCGGGGGGTGAAAAAGGTGAGAAGGATATTACCCCTCTAAGGGGGGTCCGGGTGCATGCTCCCCCATAAGAAAAATATTCCATATTTTAAAGCATCAATCTGATGCATTTTGAGAGACTTTTTTTGCCAACCTGGGGGAGAGCTGGAGAAACGTAACTTCAGCCATGAGTCAAGAGGCTAGTTAGGGACTACCATGCGTAATGCGAGCAAATTTTCTTGGCTGATTTGAGCCAAAAATAGTTTTTGGAGCTTGATGTAAAACAAACAAACATCCGTTTGTCCAATTGGTAAAAACATTGTCTAGTGAAGGTAATACGTTTACGTTTCTTAGCCTGGTTTTCCATCTGTCAGTGTCACTGTCGTGTGTAAGCGGCACTAAGGGCTTAGACTTTCATTTTATTAGTAGGCTAGTGAAAACAATTATAAGGCAAGCGGCC
>CAEFZP010005071.1:0-14898 GCA_903064625.1 Mallotus villosus
ACCTAATCAGGAGGAGGAGCCGGGGATGCCATATCAAAGTCAAAGTCAAAGTCAGCTTTATTGTCAACACTTCACATGTACAAGACATGTAAGGGAGTCGAGAAAACGTTTCCCCTATCCCGCGGTGAACATATAAAAAGTGCACAGGCACAAACAACAATATACGAGACAACACTAAAAATAGACAAGATAGACAATGACATAAAATATAGGAGTTTCTCTATGAATATAGTAAATAATTGTGCAAAAAGGCAGTCAATACTGGCAGCAAAGTGTCATGTAGTATAGTGCATTTTTAAAGATAGATAAATATCAGCTAATTTAGTCTTTATGGTGTGTATTATAGTGCAAAGACAGTTAAGAGGGGAGAGAATTTAGCTTCCTGACAGCCTGGTGGATGAAGCTGTCTTTGAGTCTGGTGGTGCGGGCAGGTAAGCTCCGATACCTTCTTCCAGAGGGCAGGAGGTTGAACAGACTGTGAGCGGGATGGCTGGCCTCGCTCACAATCTTAATCGCTTTGCTGGTGAGGCGGGTGTTGTATGTGTGTTGCATGGAGGGGAGTGGGGCACCGATGATCTTTGCAGCTGTGTTAACCACGCGCTGCAGTGCTTTCCTGCTGTATTCAGCGCAGCTCCCGCCCCACACGGTGATGCAGCTGAACATGATGCTCTCAATGGTGCCTCGGTAGAATGTGCACATGATGGATGGGGGGGCTCGTGCTTGCTTCAGTTTGCGGAGGAAGTAGAGGCGCTGATGGGCTTTCTTCGCCAGTGATGCAGTGTTGGTGGTCCAGGAGAGGTCGTCGCTGATGTGCACCCCCAGGAATTTGGTGCCGCTCACTCGCTCCACTGCAGCACCATCGATGGTCAGTGGTGGGTGCTCAGTGTGGCGACTCCGGAAGTCAACAACAATCTCCTTAGTTTTGCTGACATTCAGCAGGAGGTTGTTGTTGCTGCACCATGTGGTCAGAAGGTTGACCTCCTTCCTATAGTTGGTCTCATCGTTCTTAGTGATGAGACCCACCAGAGTGGTGTAATCCGCAAACTTCACCATGTGATTGGT
Source organism: Mallotus villosus (assembly GCA_903064625.1). Classification (NCBI taxonomy): domain Eukaryota; kingdom Metazoa; phylum Chordata; class Actinopteri; order Osmeriformes; family Salangidae; genus Mallotus; species Mallotus villosus. The sequence goes on from CAEFZP010005071.1 coordinate 1,063, forward strand.
GCTGTAGGTTGGTGTGCAGTCGTGAGTCAGCAGGGTGAAGAGCAGGGGCGAGAGCACACAGCCTTGGGGGGCCCCAGTGCTGAGTGTGATGCTGCTTGAGGTGTTATTTCCGACTCGTACTGTCTGTGGCCTCTCGCTGAGGAAGTCCAGCACCCAGTTGCAAAGCGAGGTGCTGAGCCCCAGCTGGTCCAGTTTACAGATAAGTTGTTGTGGGATGATGGTGTTGAATGCTGAACTAAAGTCTAAGAACAGCATTCTGACGTATGAGTCTGTTGTGTCCAGGTGGGTGAGGGCAGGGTGGAGAGCAGAGCAGATTGCATCCTCGGTGGACCGTTTGGCTCCGTAAGCAAACTGGTAGTGGTCCAGGGTGGCTGGGAGGGAGGACTTGATGTGTGACATAACTAGCCGTTCAAAACATTTCATCACGATGGGGGTCAGTGCAACGGGTCGGTAGTCATTGAAGCAGGATGGAGCAGGTTTCTTTGGCACAGGTATGATGATGGTGGCCTTGAAATGTGACGGAACAACAGCTTGCCTCAAAGAAGTGTTAAAGACCGCCTTGAAAACATCCTTTAACTCCTCAGCGCAGTCCTTCAAAACCCGCCCTGGAATGTTGTCTGGGCCCGTTGCTTTCCGTGGATTGATAGTGGCGAATATCCTCTTCACACTGGCAGCGGACAGGCACAGAGCCTGATCGTGGGGAGGAGGTGGAGTTTTATTTGGGCTTGTGTTGTTAGTTGCTTCAAACCTTGCAAAGAAGCTGTTGAGGTTGTTGAGCAGAGAGATGTTGTCATCGCAGATCTTTGGCGCGGGCTTGTAATCCGTGATGGTCCGAATGCCCTTCCACAGGCTCCGCGTGTCTCTGCTGTCTTTAAAGTGGCAGGTTAACTTTTTTGTATAGTCCTGTTTTGCTTTCCTTTTACTCTCGGTCTGTATGCTGGGATTAGCATCACAGTGATGTGATCAGAGAGTCCGATGTGGGGGAGGGGGGAGGCCTTGTATGCTCCCTTATGAGAAGTGAAAACTTGATCCAAAGTGTTTAGTCCTCTTGTAGGGAAATTGACATGCTGGTAGAGTTTTGGAAGGACAGTTTTTGGATTTGCATGGTTAAAATCTCCAGCGAGGATGGTGAATCCATCTGGGTGTGCAGTCTGTTGTTCACTGATGGCTTCATACAATTCACAAAGTGCTGCGTACCTGTCACTGGTGTTAGAGGTTAGGGGGATGTATACCGCGACCAGCAGAATCGCAGTAAACTCCCTCGGTAGGTAGTAAGGACGGCACTTAATGATCATAACCTCCGCCAGTGGTGAACAGTGTTTACATACCACTACAGCATCACGGCACCACGCATCACGGATGTAAACACAGACCCCGCCCCCGCGGGTCTTGCCTCCGTGTACGAGGGCTCTGTCAGCTCGATAGCATGTAAGCTGCTCCAGTTGTACAGCGGAGTCGGGGATGTTGTCATTGAGCCATGTTTCAGTGAAGACAAGCATACAGCAGTTACTCACTGTCCGATTCACTGACCGCAGCAGTCTGATATGATCTATTTTGTTGTCCAAGGAGTGTACGTTTGCTAGGATGATGGATGGTATGGCTGGGCGAGTTGGGCTAGCCGCTAGCCTAGCCCGGATACCTCCGCGCTTGCCCCTCTTCTGCTTCCTCGCACACCGCTTCCGACGCTTCCTTTCCGGGGGAGGGGAAGCAGTCTGTGTAGTCTCAGGCCGGCGGAGAATTCCGAGCTCCCTTAGTGCCTCTTCAGTAATGTCCACAACTTTGTGGATCTTGCTCTTGCAGATGTCTAGCAAAGCCTGTCGACTGTATTTGTAGTACTCCAATATAAACATACGAGACGAACACGGAAAACTTTCGCCGCCATGGCCACTATTGTTGTTAGTCCAGTTTCAATGTCCAATCTAACAAAGTTTAATCTAACAAATCAGAAAGAAATAGAATAAAATAAAGTTAACACAAATCATTTTGTAAATAAACAAATAATACCAATAGACTGGTTATGGCTCCAACATGTACTACTATAGTTCTGGAAAGGATTACGAGACCACTGCACGTTTTTTCTTTTATTTTTTAAAAAGTGGAGAAAGACGATTTTGAGTGAGGAACAGAAGGGTAAAAATTGAGAGGCCACTGCAAATGTTACCCTTCTGTTCCTCCCTCAAAATTATTAAAGTACGATTCCATTTGAGATAAAAACAAAGTCAGCCAACCTGGACAGACAGTCCTCTGACTGATCAAACCTTCTTGGTGTTTCAGAGGAAAATGACAGACTCAAATTCTTTATTTCTACCTCCAGAAGGTATTAGTGTTTGTAATCCTTCTTATAATTATAATACATAATAGAAATACCTCAGGATGACCACATGCTGTCTCAGTATACAATAGACAGGATAGTTTCTGGAATATTCCACAGGTACAATCCAGCTCAGTGAAATCAGCTTCTCAGGCAGTGACTAAGTTCAGTTGAGTTCTGGATTTTACTAAGTATTATCAATCTGCAGATTGGGAGAGAAAATCAGACCTCTGACAATAAAAACGACAACACCAGGCTTAGGTCTCAATCATGTCTCTCTCCGCTCTGAAGGCCGGAGGACCATCTTTTATAGGGTACAAGAATGTAAACATAGATAGTGACAGTCAGGCAGTAATGACATTACAACAGTCTCAGGGAAAGAGATTCACTGCTCCCAACACATGACAACTCAGACTAGAGAGTTCATTGGTGGAGCTCTCCTTGTAATCATGACAAGGAACGTTTAGCCAGTACTTTCTCCTGACCCCGAACATCTATTAACCCTGACACATAGACACAATCTACACTTATTAATAGCAAGCTTACATGAGAACATACTAACTAGTATCCAATGACTAGTTCTATTGATTAGTGAATAATGTAAGCACACAGGAAATCCCAATTTCCTCCACACCAGCACAATCTCCAGAACATGGAGGAGATTCTAGGAGACAGGCAGTTACTCTAGGAGAGCTGGACAGGGCCGTAGAAGGTCCTCAACCCATCAGCAGGACCGCTAACTGCTGCTTTGTCCAAGGAGGAACAGGTTGAGCACTGCCCGAGCCCTACAGAATGACCTCCAGCAGGCCACTGGTGTGAATGTCTCTGCCCAAACAGACTTCATGAGGGTGGCCTCAGGGCGCAACGTCCTGTAGTGTGTTCTGTGCTCACCGCCCAGCACCGTGGAGCTCGATTGGCATTTGCTATAGAACACCAGAACTGGCATGTCCGCCACTGGCGCCCTGTGCTTTTCACAGATGAGAGCAGGTTCACCCTTGAGCACCTGTGATAGACGCGAAAGAGTCTGGAGAAGCCAAGGAGAACACTGTACTGCCTGCAACATCATTCAGCATGACCGGTTTGGTGGTGGGTCAGTGATGGTCTGGGGAGGCATATCCATGGAGGCCTCTACAGGCCTCTACAGGCTAGAGAACGGCAGTCTGACTGCCATTAGGTATCGGGATGAAATCATTGAACCCATTGTCAGACCCTACGCTGGTGCAGTAGGTCCTGGGTTCCTCCTGATGTGGCCTCATGTGGCAAGAGTATGCAGGCAGTACCTGGAGGATGAAGGAATCGATACAATTGAATGGCCCTCACGATCACCTGACCTAAACCCGATAGAACAACTCTGGGACATTATGTTTAGGTCCATCAGATGCAGCCAGGTTGCTCCTCAGACTTTACAGGAGCTCACTGATGCCCTTCGACAGATCTGGGAGGACATCCCACAAGACACCATCCGTCGTCTCATTAGGAGCACGTGGCCGCACGTTGTGAAGCATTCATACAAGCACGTGGGGGCCACACAAGATGTTGAGAAGCATTCATACAAGCACGTGGGGGCCACACAAGATGTTGAGAAGCATTCATACAAGCACGTGGGGGCCACACAAGATGTTGAGAAGCATTCATACAAGCACGTGGGGGCCACACAAGATGTTGAGAAGCATTCATACAAGCACGTGGGGGCCACACAAGATGTTGAGAAGCATTCATACAAGCACGTGGGGGCCACACAAGATGTTGTGAAGCATTCATACAAGCACGTGGGGGCCACACAAGATGTTGAGAAGCATTCATACAAGCACGTGGGGGCCACACAAGATGCTGAGAAGCATTCATACAAGCACGTGGGGGCCACACAAGATGTTGAGAAGCATTCATACAAGCACGTGGGGGCCACACAAGATGTTGAGAAGCATTCATACAAGCACGTGGGGGCCACACAAGATGTTGAGAAGCATTCATACAAGCACGTGGGGGCCACACAAGATGCTGAGAAGCATTCATACAAGCACGTGGGGGCCACACAAGATGTTGAGAAGCATTCATACAAGCACGTGGGTGGGGGCCACACAAGATGTTGAGAAGCATTCATACAAGCACGTGGGGGCCACACAAGATGTTGTGAAGCATTCACAAATAAGCAAATAAAATGCTCATTAAAACAGTTTAAGGTTGAAATGTTAGACTGTTTTAATGAGCATTTTATTTCTTCTGGGTTTTTGTTCAATTCTGCCTCACATTCTGCAGTGCAATCTGTAAATGTGGGTAACAATGCTAGTGATGTACACCACATTTTTAATCTTACCCCTTTTACTGTTGCTGAGGTTCACAAAGCCTTAAAGCATTTGAACCATAGAAAACCATCTGGTCCGGATCACTTGGAACCAAGGTTTTTGAAATTAGCAGCAGACCTAATAGCTGAACCATTGACACATCTTTTTAATCTCTCATTGGCTTCAAACAAAATCCCTATGATCTGGAAGGCTGCTTATGTTCTACCTCTACTAAAAGGAGGGGATCCAAACATTTTAAATAATTACAGACCACTCTCAAACCTCTCAGTGTTATCAAAAGTCATGGAATCCCTGGTTAGTGAGCAGGTTAAAGATTATGTCCATACTCATCAAATATTATCTGTATATCAATCAGGGTTCCGAAAAAATCATAGCACCACTACTGCTGCCATGAAAGTTTTAAATGACATCATAGAAGCTCTAGATAAAAAACAACATTGTGTATCTCTCTTTATTGATCTATCTAAAGCGTTTGACACTGTGGACCATCACATTCTGATACAGCAACTTATTAAGATTGGTTTCTCTGATCATACTGTGGGATGGTTTGTCAACTATCTCACTGACAGAACTCAGGCTACTCAGTTTGATGGATTTACTTCAGAGATTCTTACAGTGCCTAAGGGAGTTCCCCAGGGTTCAGTTCTGGGACCGCTATTATTTACTTTGTATATTAATAGCCTTGGACAAAATGTCCCAAATGCAGCTTTCCATTTCTATGCGGATGACAGTGTAATTTATTGTTGTGCATCCTCGCTCAGTAAGGCTTTTGTTTATATGCAAAGTGCTTTTGATCAAGTGCAGGCTCAGCTTTGTCAACTGAAGCTTGTTCTCAATGCTGATAAAACCAAACTTATGGTATTTTCAAATTCCAGAAAGATTGTGTTAAATCAGAAAATGTTAACTTCCCAAGGTAATGAAATTGAGGTTGTAACTACTTACAAATACTTGGGATTTATGATTGATGACCACATCTCGTTTAAAACCCACATACAAAACCTGGTGAAAAAACTGAAACTAAAGTTAGGTTTTTACTTTAGGAATAAGTCATGTTTCTCTCTCGAGGCCAGACGACGATTAGTCGAAGCTACCTTCTTGCCGGTTCTTGATTATGGTGATCTGTTGTACATGAATGCATCAGCTCACTGTCTACATATGTTGGACACTGTATACCATGGAGCCTTGAGGTTCATTACAAACAGCAGAGCCTTAACCCATCATTGTACACTGAACTCAAGAGTAAACTGGCCTTCTCTTTTTATGAGACGACTTAGTCACTTGTATGTTTTTATTTACAAGGCGATCTTAGGTAAACTCCCTTGTTATTTATCATCGTATATGTCCAGAAAATGTGTCCCCCATGCGTTAAGGTCTCAGGACATGGTGCTCATGACTGTTCCTCAAGCTCGTACAGAGCTGGGTAAAACAGCTTTTAAGTTTGTTGCGCCGTCGTCATGGAATAACCTGCAAAAGCATCTTAAGCTTCAGGACCTAGTAACTCTAAACGAATTTAAGGCTGTTGTTAAGAGTTTGAAGTTGGACTCCATCGGAAATTGTGAATGTTTTTAGTTAAGTATCTTATTTTTATGTTTTACAACTGTACTTAATATCGAACTTGTATTTTATATTGTGTTTTATGTGTAACTGTGTTCTGCTGTCCATCTTGGCCAGGTCTCTCTTGTAAAAGAGATTTTAATCTCAATGAGACTAACCTGGTTAAATAAAGGATAAATAAATTAAAAATTAAAAAAAATTCATACAAGCACGTGGGGGCCACGCAAGATGTAGAGAAGCATTCATACAAGCACTTGGGGGCCACACAAGATGTTGAGAAGCATTCATACAAGCATGTGGGGGCCACACAAGATGTTGAGAAGCATTCATACAAGCATGTGGGGGCCACACAAGATGTTGAGAAGCATTTTGAGTTGCAGACATTGAATTTTGTCAAAATGGACTAGCCTGCCGCATCATTTTTTCACTTTGATTTTGGGGGTGGCTGTAAAATGAAGCCCTCTTTAGGTTGAAAACTTTTATTTCCATCAAAAGATGAGGTATCCTTTCGTTCCTAAGACATTAGAACAGTCTTACATCAGTATAGATATCAAACAATCTTTTTTTCACATTGAGATCTGATGTTTTTTCAAAGTGTTCCTAAAAATAAATTTGAGCAGTGTAGAATATATATATATATATATATTTAGCAAGAATATAAAATTTTGAAATACAGAAAGACATAGGTATGATGGTGTTAAATGATTAACCGTTATCCATGAACAGCATTTGAATATAGCAGTTCCTCTTCTCTCAGGATTGAAGGCAGAGCCGACAGGCAGTATATGCTGCTCTTTTGTAGCAGAATATGGTTATCTAATGACCTAACAGAATTAAATAAATACTGATAAGCATTCTGTTATTTTAAAATATATACATTTATTGGGTAGCTAATTTGACTTCCATTTAATTCCCCTTACATTTTTCTTTTTTTACTTGCTGTTATTTTACTATAATAATATTGTCCAATAGCATGACGTGTTTCTTGGCATACTATCATGTGATCTCTGTCTCTGGATCAGTCAGCCGTGTAAGAACAGCGTCGGAACCAGTGATGTATATCGGCTCAGAAAATTCAAAGATAAGAAAAATGTAACATCTGAAAGTTTAAGACAACAAAACATGACTTGCCAGTCCAGAACAAAAGAAGTTCACAGAGGTTTTTTGCTGTAATTTAGAATAAGTTTACCTCAGGATAACCACAGGAAATTTGCGGTGTTTAAACCAGGACATTTTGTAGCTAGCGTTAGCTAGCTAGTTAGCTAATAAAGAGCGACTCCCACATATTTGGGTGTGCTTTGCCTTCGGCATGAAGCACAACCTTTGTTATCTCACATATATATTTATTATTAATGGGTGTGCTTTGCCTTCGGCATGAAGCACAACCTTTGTTATCTCACATATATATTTATTATTATTATTTTTGCCGCCCTATTTCTCTGTCAATATTTGGACTACATAGAAAACGTTGACGTCAAAAGTTTCGTCTTGGTCCCGATTGAGTTGCTATTACTTTTATTAACATTCTGTTGCACAGTTTAAGAGGATACAACGTTTTCGTGGCAAAAAGTTGATTTTGTCGGTAAAGGGTAGAATACTCAGTTATACTTCACAACGTCAGCACACGTTAGCAACGACGCATTAGATACAACGTGCATAGAGACTGTTGCAGCACAGCAAGGATCGTATCGTGCCCCCCCCTAGCATCCGTCAATATTTGGATTACTTAGAAAACGTCATGTCAAAAGTTGGTAGCCATTGAGTTGCTTGTCTTTTTATTTACCTGGCTAACTTGCTAGCCACAGTCACTGACGCTACTAACGTCACGAAACACGCGTGACTACCTCTAGCAGAACATTAGTTTAGCAGCTTGTTAACTTGGGAGATAGCTAGAGCTAGGCTAACTATAGCTTTAACGCTACTGCAAGGCAGCTGCAGAAACGCCACAAGCAAAGAGGCCAGGGTAATAACTATTTACTATGATGCATCTGTTTTCAATCGTTAAAATAAACATTACTCACAAATACATTTTCGTTGTACGATTTATTATGACATTAGATTACAAGTAAACGATTTGTTGGTGAAATAATCATTACCTGTGATTTCAAACCAGTAGGCCTACTGCAACGCTGTAGCCTACGCGAGACACTGTGTAGCTAACAAAAACATCCACAGCTGTTTACAGTAAGAAGTCAAACGGCGACAGAACATGTTCGGCAGTCCCTTAAATCAAAAGTATTTCAATAGGTGAAACTGTCTGACTACTAACCCGAACTTCATTGACACAGCCTAAACTTGTCAATCTGTTCATGAAAGCAATATTTAATTTCAGCCTAAACCGTACAACGGAACGTTCAACCAAGGATCGCCACCAAGACGAACACTGTAGTATACAATTTACCGGGGCAGCTTCTCCACAAAGGGCTATATCGCATTTTGCGTTGTTACTGACAATGATCGCTATTGAGCTTTTTATGCATGAGCGATTTTCCACTAAATAAATGTCAAGCGTATTTACGTTTTTGCGGGCATGTCATAAGTTAGCAGACATAGAGCTACTGTTTGAATCGCGATTCCATCAGAAATATTTCCAGTGATAACGTTGTTACAGTAGCTTCTTTCCAAGGGTGTTCTTAATGAATTATTATGCAATAGACTATGAGTAGGCTAAATGCTTGAAAATATGCAGGCACACCCTCACAATTTCCCCAGAAATTGTATGCTCTCTAGTTATTATTATTTTTGCCGCCCTATTTCTCTGTCAATATTTGGACTACATAGAAAACGTTGACGTCAAAAGTTTCGTCTTGGTCCCGATTGAGTTGCTATTACTTTTATTAACATTCTGTTGCACAGTTTAAGAGGATACAACGTTTTCGTGGCAAAAAGTTGATTTTGTCGGTAAAGGGTAGAATACTCAGTTATACTTCACAACGTCAGCACACGTTAGCAACGAGGCATTAGATACAACGTGCATAGAGACTGTTGCAGCACAGCAAGGATCGTATCGTGCCCCCCCCTAGCATCCGGCAATATTTGGATTACTTAGAAAACGTCATGTCAAAAGTTGGTAGCCATTGAGTTGCTTGTCTTTTTATTTACCTGGCTAACTTGCTAGCCACAGTCACTGACGCTACTAACGTCACGAAACACGCGTGACTACCTCTAGCAGAACATTAGTTTAGCAGCTTGTTAACTTGGGAGATAGCTAGAGCTAGGCTAACTATAGCTTTAACGCTACTGCAAGGCAGCTGCAGAAACGCCACAAGCAAAGAGGCCAGGGTAATAACTATTTACTATGATGCATCTGTTTTCAATCGTTAAAATAAACATTACTCACAAATACATTTTCGTTGTACGATTTATTATGACATTAGATTACAAGTAAACGATTTGTTGGTGAAATAATCATTACCTGTGATTTCAAACCAGTAGGCCTACTGCAACGCTGTAGCCTACGCGAGACACTGTGTAGCTTACAAAAACATCCACAGCTGTTTACAGTAAGAAGTCAAACGGCGACAGAACATGTTCGGCAGTCCCTTAAATCAAAAGTATTTCAATAGTTGAAACTGTCTGACTACTAACCCGAACTTCATTGACACAGCCTAAACTTGTCAATCTGTTCATGAAAGCAATATTTAATTTCAGCCTAAACCGTACAACGGAACGTTCAACCAAGGATCGCCACCAAGACGAACACTGTAGTATACAATTTACCGGGGCAGCTTCTCCACAAAGGGCTATATCGCATTTTGCGTTGTTACTGACAATGATCGCTATTGAGCTTTTTATGCATGAGCGATTTTCCACTAAATAAATGTCAAGCGTATTTACGTTTTTGCGGGCATGTCATAAGTTAGCAGACATAGAGCTACTGTTTGAATCGCGATTCCATCAGAAATATTTCCAGTGATAACGTTGTTACAGTAGCTTCTTTCCAAGGGTGTTCTTAATGAATTATTATGCAATAGACTATGAGTAGGCTAAATGCTTGAAAATATGCAGGCACACCCTCACAATTTCCCCAGAAATTGTATGCTCTCTAGTTATTATTATTTTTGCCGCCCTATTTCTCTGTCAATATTTGGACTACATAGAAAACGTTGACGTCAAAAGTTTCGTCTTGGTCCCGATTGAGTTGCTATTACTTTTATTAACATTCTGTTGCACAGTTTAAGAGGATACAACGTTTTCGTGGCAAAAAGTTGATTTTGTCGGTAAAGGGTAGAATACTCAGTTATACTTCACAACGTCAGCACACGTTAGCAACGAGGCATTAGATACAACGTGCATAGAGACTGTTGCAGCACAGCAAGGATCGTATCGTGCCCCCCCCTAGCATCCGGCAATATTTGGATTACTTAGAAAACGTCATGTCAAAAGTTGGTAGCCATTGAGTTGCTTGTCTTTTTATTTACCTGGCTAACTTGCTAGCCACAGTCACTGACGCTACTAACGTCACGAAACACGCGTGACTACCTCTAGCAGAACATTAGTTTAGCAGCTTGTTAACTTGGGAGATAGCTAGAGCTAGGCTAACTATAGCTTTAACGCTACTGCAAGGCAGCTGCAGAAACGCCACAAGCAAAGAGGCCAGGGTAATAACTATTTACTATGATGCATCTGTTTTCAATCGTTAAAATAAACATTACTCACAAATACATTTTCGTTGTACGATTTATTATGACATTAGATTACAAGTAAACGATTTGTTGGTGAAATAATCATTACCTGTGATTTCAAACCAGTAGGCCTACTGCAACGCTGTAGCCTACGCGAGACACTGTGTAGCTAACAAAAACATCCACAGCTGTTTACAGTAAGAAGTCAAACGGCGACAGAACATGTTCGGCAGTCCCTTAAATCAAAAGTATTTCAATAGGTGAAACTGTCTGACTACTAACCCGAACTTCATTGACACAGCCTAAACTTGTCAATCTGTTCATGAAAGCAATATTTAATTTCAGCCTAAACCGTACAACGGAACGTTCAACCAAGGATCGCCACCAAGACGAACACTGTAGTATACAATTTACCGGGGCAGCTTCTCCACAAAGGGCTATATCGCATTTTGCGTTGTTACTGACAATGATCGCTATTGAGCTTTTTATGCATGAGCGATTTTCCACTAAATAAATGTCAAGCGTATTTACGTTTTTGCGGGCATGTCATAAGTTAGCAGACATAGAGCTACTGTTTGAATCGCGATTCCATCAGAAATATTTCCAGTGATAACGTTGTTACAGTAGCTTCTTTCCAAGGGTGTTCTTAATGAATTATTATGCAATAGACTATGAGTAGGCTAAATGCTTGAAAATATGCAGGCACACCCTCACAATTTCCCCAGAAATTGTATGCTCTCTAGTCTTCAGTTGGAATCCAACTCAGTGAAACAAGTTCGCCAGGTAGGCTGATATTTAACCATTTTATATGTAAAATTACATTCTAGTTTACTGACGCAGGGTGGGGGAACGGGAGGTAGGAACAGACACGTAGGAAGAGACAGCAGGAGAGGGCTTTGTCGTCCCAGCAGTTCAGGTGAGGTGGAGGCAGGGTAGGGAGGATCTCTGAAGTTACTGGAATGGCAATGTTCTATTTTCCCAATACGTCTAAATCGTTGCCATGACACAGGTATTTTAGGAGTGATCTTACGCAGACACAATGTATCAGATTTTCCGGTCCTTATTTGCCGTTTAGTTTATTATTAACATAAGAACATAAGATTAACATAAGAACTTAATTAACATAAGAACTCATTGGCGTAATGTAGGAAAGGGTGTATGCCGACAGCAGGACTTTCAAACGATATTGTTGTAAGATTGTAGCAGTCATTCGAACAACCTCATTATATTAGCCGTTTCCCAATATGGCTCATATAGCATTCAAAGCGAGCTTGATGCTGCCAGTACAAACTCTCCCTGCGCGTTGAACTTCAGAGTTTCCATCTCGTCAGTCATACCAGCGCAGGTGAAGACAATGTTCCTTGATTGGGGAGAGCGGCCAGGTTTTATATATTTTTTAAAAAGTCTCAGTTTGAAGCTCAAGTTCCAATAAAAGGGCGATTTCTAGCTTAATGTTTCTAGTTTCCCAATACGTCTATATCGTTGCCATTATACACAGGTAGTTTAGGAGTGATCTTACGCAGACACAATGTATCAGATTTTCCAGTCCTTTTTTGCAGTTTAGTTGTTATTTATTATGCATAGTTGTAAAATATAGATTGACATTCCAGGTTTCCCAATGTCATTGGTTGTGCTGTGGTCTGTTCTCTGGTCTGGTGAGAACTGTGTGCCTTCCCTCTACCTGTGCCCCCTCCCTGTCACCTGTGTCCCTAAATATAGAACCCTGTGCCTCCAATGACTGCCACCCAGTGTCCAAAATATACTGACAGTTCTATCTAACCAAAATTATATGACAAGCCAATAAGAAACACAAATGGCTCCTACAGTTAGGAAAGTGGAAGATAGATGCAGTTGTAGGTGGTGAATCGTACAGGCCGGAGACGCGTGTGTTCGTCAACGGCGCGGGAGACACCACTGTAAATCTGGTTGAATGTTCAGGGAGATAATGACTCGTTATTAATATCTGACTCCAATTTTAAGAATGTGCACAAGTACGTTACCTGTAACCTTGAGCGCCAAACAGTTAATGACATAAAACTCTGACGTAGGTACACATCGTCTGCTGGATCAGAGCATCGACCCTAAAGTATGCGTGTTCACTAAACAGCCGTTTATCTCTGCTATAATATGGAATTTAACCAAGGACCTAGCATGTAAATCGACACTGTAAAGTGACTCAAAGGCCTTAAGTTTAAAACGTACACCAAGAGTCCCTGTTTATAAGTAGTTAATAGCTGTATCCACCCGGCTAGATCAAGGTTTACACCGCCGTAGCGTGATAGATACGTTTCAAGGAGAACAAGCAACGTTTAAACGTGCAATAATCGTTTATTATCTAAATAGCAAGATAATCAATACAATGATGATAGAATATCATCAAATACAAACATACCTTCAGAGCAATGGTTAAACAAAAGGTATTCACAATGAAGACTAGATGCCTAAATGCACCGGAGCTGTATAGTACAAAAAACTCGAACATGACAAGACGGGAGCTGTATCCGAAACAGAACTCAAAGTATTTGGGAAAAACTTCTCCCTATATACATCCTAACCTGGATAAAATGGGACACCGCCCATGTGACAGAACAGTTGTCTGACGCATACAAATTCAAATTGGATCGTTAATCAAGGCTGCAGTAGACCAAGTGGTATCCTTGCTAGACAAGGGAATATGTTAAACACATGTTGGTCTTCTGCAAGCCCAAACTCTGTAGACCCTGTAAATGTACATGTTACAGTATCAACATTAGTACTAGAATGTAATACATAAAATAAGAAACAAAATCATATCAAACATGACATTAAAAGCTGTTTAGAACTATATTTACAAGAACACAACTTTTAATGATAATTTCAGAGTCTTCCTCTGTTCATCTTCCTCTTCAATTGTTGAGACCACCTCTCCAGAGGTGTCATTCAGCTGTGATTGTCATTTTAGCATTCATGTAAATCAACGACTGTCCCAGACGAGTGTCTGGGTGACCAGAGACAAAGGGGCTGCCAAAACAGCCCTACACTGTCTATTCTGCCGTAAAGCTAA